>APFE030903019.1:215463-249967 GCA_000404065.3 Pinus taeda | reverse complement strand
CTCCTTCCTTAAGGAGTGAATGTATGGTGTTGCCCTACCTTAAGGGTTTGATAATAAAGAAGCATTTCTATCTATATTCAGATCTTGTTATTTCTTGGGTTTATTTCTATTATCAAATATTTCTGGGTTAGATTTACAACAAAATGTCAAATGTGCCTTAGGTTAATTGAATTCATTTTAAACTTTATCTTGAGTTATGTTTCAGTTTTCAGGTCTTAGCGATGCGAATCGAAAGACCTTAAATGCAACTAAATGAGACAAGACCCTTCCAATTCGATGAATTGCCTACACTAGAGAGAGTAGAAACTACACAATCAAATGCAAACAACCAAGCAACCGAAAGCAAAATGTTCTTTCACTGCTTAACTTTTCGAGAAAATAAACTAATGAAAAATGCATTCCAATTCCTAATTTCCTGAAAAGCACATTTCTAACAGTCCTTTAAAAAACAAAAAGTTATTTTCCCTTTTTCAAATGCCAATGCAATCATAGTCTTTAATGATGCAGGCTATCATAGCACGATGATGCAACAAACTATAATTTCATACTTTTCATGAAACAATGAAATAAACTTTTCGCATACAACACTTCAATGAAAAGTTTCAAGACAATTAGCTCTTCAAGCAAATGAAAACATGAAAAGAGAGGCTCATTCAGACTAATGAAGCACCGACTTTACCAACAACAAGACAAGCAACGTAATCCACGCCACAAAATAAATGTTTAGACAAGCAAACTAAAGCATTTCAAACTTGTGTAATGGACGTCAAAGTCGTAAAAGGACCACAAACGAAATGCAAGGAGTAATTACACCTACAACTCGACTCACTGAGTTCACAAACAGCTAAATGGATGACAATCTAGATGCCCTAGTGTCTCTGACCACTCAATGACTCAAGAAATCAAGCAGAAAGATGATAAGCCAACAAGCAAACAAAACCAAATGAAAAGCAGCTTTCTAGTCAGGGAGAAAATGGTCTAAAAGGCTTACGGGGTCAAAATCATGAGAGCAAAACGCACTGGCTAAGATTGGGAACAAACCTTAATCTTCACTTACAGGCATTGACGCGACTACCTAACTGAAAGCAAGCACTAGAGGCTAGTCGGCGTGACTGTTCCTCAGCATATCACGTTGATCGACATGACTGTCAGCAGATTAAGCACGCTGATCGAGGGAGCCAAGAAAAAAAAAATTGAAACAGGGACCGGATCTGCTACTATGAATTTCAAACTCAGGCTAGTAAGCAGGAGAAAAGAAATAGAACTAAATCGAAACATAGAACTAGAAAATTTCACATGAAATCATGAAATCTAAGACAAACAAAAGGATTGGTTCCCCAGCAGATTCGCCAATTTGTGGTGAAGTAAAATTATAAGTGCAGACACAAACAAATTCCTCTAGCCTGATAATGGGTCTAGCCAGAACTGATACATTCTATGGAAGATTTACTTAGGTTAGAACCCAACAAGAGGGCCTACCTCTTAGTATGCTTATCCCGTTTGATGATGTCCTTGCTTGCTCGCTCTAGCTATCTCTTGCTTCCTTCTTCAAACACCTGAAACAAGTAAACAACAACTATGATAATAGACAAATTGTAATTCAACCTACTTAAAAATTAAAGAAACATTAATCCATGAATATGTAAGATGACAAATCATGTAGGAAATCAATCAATTGTTGCATATATATTGAATCAAGAAGATATTACAACCATTGTCTTGACGTTGCTATTCTCCTATAACGGGACCAGGTTCCCATACACTTCTGCTAGCATTCCATGATGGCCTCAACAACAATATTTTTAAGGCTCTTCCCTTTAGTCTTCACTCCAAACCAAATTCACACTTCTCCCTCACACAACTAAAGAGCTACAACTATGAATAGGTTATTGTTTACTCCAAACTTAATTAGCACTAGCACACCAACCTTAACACTAGCTTGTGCTTGGGAAAAAGGGAGGTTTATATAGGATGAATGCATGGGAGATGGATCCTCTTCTCATGGGAGAATGTCTTATCTCTTGAGGTAGTTCCATCATTATAAGGTAAAGGAGCCCAAACTGACATCCTCAACCCCATTCAGCCAAACCATTTACCAAACTTCCATTATGAAGCTTCTAGAGCTGGAAGCTTCAGCTCTATATTTAAAAAAAATTTCATAAGAGGACCAGCGTGAATGGAACAAATCTTAGTCACTCTAGTTGGCGCTAGGGACAATGCTAATCCCTGCATATCAGCATGAGGAAGACAAGGGCCATTAACGCTGGTCTTGTAAACTGGGCAAAACAAAAGTTTCAAGGGAAATGGTGCGAAAGGGAATTGATATGACCATGAAGAGGGACACAATGGGAGTTTCTTCATGGAGAGAAAGCATGTAGGGTTCACTGTAGAGGTCCTCCCGGATCAAGGAACAGGGATTACAGGGATAGTGACAAAATTTTGTGTAACAGTAGGATACACTCTACACGACTCAAGTTAGACCCTCAAATCGAATTAACTGAGCCAACTAAGTCAAATTAACTTAGTTAACTCGTACAAGTTGTCTTTTGATGTGGAATTACAAATTTATTCCTAATTTAATTCAAGGAAAAAAATAAATCAGGATTTTCAACACTCCCTCTCAACAGGAAATGGATTGTCAGATACCCTAATCCTGCCTCTAAGGAACTCAAATTTTCCTCTTGAAAATGCCTTAGTCAAGATGTCAGCATTTTATTCCTTTGTAGGAATGTACTCTAGAAACATGATTCTCCTCTGCACACAATCTTGTAGATGGTGATACCAGATGCCAATATGCTTAGAACAATCATGAAAAATTGGATTCTTAGAGAGTTTGATACAACTCAGATTGTCATAGTAAATCACTGCGGGATCCATATCTTGACCAAATAACCCAACAAGGATCTTCCTCATCCAAAGAGCCTCACAACTTGCTTGACTAGAAACCATGTACTCTGCCTTACCGAACTGAGTGCAACTAATCTCTGCTTCCTGTTGTGACAAGAAATTGTTGCTGACCCAACATTGAAGATCTCCCCTGATCTGTTATACCTGTCTGATGGACTCCCTACCCAATCTGGATCTGTGAAGCCTTGTAACTGCACTCCATTCATCCATTTATACAAAAGATCAAACTGAGTGGTGCCTCTGAGGTATCTTAACACATGTTTAGCTACCTTCCAATAGAGTTTGGTTGGCTTAACCATTTCTTGACTAAGTTGGTTAACTGCAAATCATATGTTTGGTCGTGTGTTCACCAAATACAGAAGTGAACCCACAAGTTGCCTATAAATAGTAACCTCCATTACTTCACCTGAAGTAGCATCTTCCTTCCTTCAATTCCCTATTAGAGGAGTATCCGTGGATTTGCTGCTCTCCATGTGGAACTTATTCAGTATCTCATTGGCATAATTTCCCTGAGAGACATAGTTACTCATCTCCTTTCCATACTTCCATACCTAGGAAATAATGCATGAACCCCATGTCCTTCATCTCTAATTCTCTTGCAAGATTTGACCAACTTCTCATCACCTATTAGAATTAAATCATCGACATATAATATTATAATCAATAATTTACCTTCAACCAAAATATGGTAAAGGTTTGCATCTACTTCACTTTGGGTGAAGCCCAACCTGGTGAAATAGTTATTGATCCTAGTGTACCAAGCATGGGGTGCTTGTTTCAATCCATATAATGCTCGCTTGAGTCTACACACATGCAACTCTCTATTAAAGGTCTCAAATCCTTTCGGTTGCTCAAATCCTCCATTGAGGAAGGTTGTCTTTACATCCATATGATTTATATTCCATTCCATCTATGATGAAAGTGCTAGAATAGATCTGATTGAAGAGTACCTTGCTAATGGAGCAAAGGTGTCCTTGTAATCAATTCCCTCCACCTGAGAGAACCCTCTGGCCACAATTCTAGCCTTGTGTTTCTTAACACTCCCATATGCTTCTTTCTTTACCTTGTAAATCCATTTGGAACTCACCACTGACTTGTCTGTTGGTCTTGGGACCACTTCCCAAACATTGTTTTTGATAATGGAGCCATACTCCTCTACCATGGAATCAATCCATTCTGGTTGTTGCATTGTTTCCTCAAATGAGGATGGCTTAGTCTCTACACTCTCGCTCATCAGAGCCATGTAGCCAGTGTACCGATCTAGTGACCTCCTCTGCCTTCACTATGATGTGGGTGCTCCCACATTCTCTCTAGCCTCATGCATCAATATTATAGCTTCTCTAGGGTGCTTCCTTCCATATCTGGATGTATTTGCATGAGTGGGTGCTTCCACTCTCTACTCCTCTGCATGTGGTGGCTCCACATCATCCTGAGGTTCTTCCTTTGGAGCTAAAATCTCCTCAACTGCATGCAACTGAAGCTCCCTCTCAAGGGAACATCTCATGGCCTTATCTTCATCAAACTTCACAACTCAACAGACCAATGTCATCCGTGAGATGGAAGGTACACTCAATAGTTGTGAGATGTATCAATGTACCCCACAAATATGCCCAACTTAGTTATTGGCTCTAACTTTTTCCTTGCATCCTTGGTAACATGACAGTAAACTAATGAACCAAATATCTTGATGTGTGACACATCTGATTTCTTCCCTGAAAAAGCTTCTTCTAGTGTACTCATCTCGAGAATCCAATGAGGACTCAATAGGCCCTGATCATGTAACTTCACTCGTGCAACTCCCACAATACTTTTGTTCTTCCTTTCAGCCACCACATTCTGTTGTGGGTTATGGGGTGCTATTAACTCCCATCTAATGCCTTCTGATGCACATAATTTCTTGAATTCATTCGACACATTTTCTCCACCATTATCTCTCTTCAGAGCCTTCACTTTCCTGTCAGAGTATTTCTCAAAAAAGTGCTTTAAATTCACAAAATTTAGAGAACATCTAATATTTCTTCTGCATGAATAAAATCTAGCACCTATGTGAGAAATAATCTACAAATATTACATAATACCTGTGCTTGGCCATTGAGGCTTTTGAGAATGGTCCCCACACATCTGAGTGAACTCTTTCAAGGATTGTTGCCCTTAACATGAAAGGTGTCTTTGGTGTAGTTCCCTAGTGTACACCCTTTTCATGTATCTCTATGCTCTAGTGCACTCTTGGGAACTCTTGTAGAAATATGTTGTATGATCATCAAATCTCCATGGTACAAGAAGCCTAATATTCTATGCCATAGTTCACTGATGTCTCTGCTCTACACCTTCTATGCTTTTGTGCTCAAAGCATCACAATCTTCTACATCCATTTTGTAGAGTTTCTTCACCTAAACCCTGATCTGCTTCACTTGTCTTGTGGCTATGTGATGAAGGAAAGCCTTTCCTTTGCTAAATATCATATCGTAGCCATGATCATCCAACTCAACAATTGAAACTAAATTCTTCTTCAGACCCAGAACATACATGAAATCTTTTAATGAGAGAGGAGAATCATACTCCCTTTGAAAAGTAAGAGTATCAATGTCAGTCGTGCTATACCTTCCATCATCTCCCATCTTGATTTGCATCTGAAGATCCTTCTCCTCCAAGTCACTAAAAAATTCTTTGTTGTCCTTCATATAGAATGAGGCTCCACTATCCAGATACCACACCCTACCCATCACTGATGTCACCATGCATGAAATGAGGGATCCAACTCAAATGGTGAAGGGCGGGCTTCACTTGCCACTCCTCTTGAAGGATTCTTGTCAGCCTTCTTATGTAGACACTTCATGGCACAATGTCCCAACTGATGACAGTGAAAACATTTAATGTTCAACAATCCTTCTTCTTGCCACCCTAACTAAAATCTCCTTTGGATTATAATTTATTTCCTTTCCCTTTATTCACCTTTCCATCTAAGGCATAATTCTCCTCATCATCATTCTTGGATGAGGTTCCATCTCTAGTGCTCTGTCTAATCTCTTCTTGCACCAAGTTGGACCACAAACACTCCCACTTTGGTAGATTCTCCTTCCCATTTACCAAATCCTGGTAGTTGTGCTAGCTCTTGGGAAGGCCTAAAAGTGCTAAGATGACCGGATCATCTTCAAAAACTGTAATACAAATTCTCCCAAGCTCATCCAGACATTGGATGAACTTGCTCAAGTATTGTGGTATTGTGTCACCCTTCTCCATCTTGATCTTCTAAAGCTTTTCCTTCAATGCTAGCTTTGTGTGGTCACTGCTATTATGAAACAAGTCGATCAAGGCTTTCCACATTGCATATTGTGTATCCTTCCCATGGAGCTTCGAGACAAAATGATCTTGAACTCCTTCTAGTATGATCCTTCTTGCTTTTGTAACACATTTCTTCCACTCTGCCAGATCTTGAGCATTTGTTGTTGGAGGCTTAGGAATATATGTTTCTATGAATTCCTTCAGTCTGTTTTCTTCCAGCAATGCCTCCATCCTATCCTTCCAAGCAATATAATTCGAACCCTCAAGGACATATTCAAGTCTTAATCCGTAGAACGACATCATGCTAGCTTTGAAGAATGATCATGCAAATTCGATGTCACCTGCAAAGGAAAACTCGTATTCTCCTCTTCTAGTATGATTTCTGCTCTGATATCATGTAGAAATTCCTTGTAGATTCAAACTTCTTATGTGATTTTCTAAAACAAAATACTTGAATCTACTCTACTCATCAGCAGAAACAATCAATTGATCGAGAAATCACAAAGCATACAAGAGAAAGAATTCAATCAACACATTACACAATGATTTCTCGGTAAATCCACAACTAAAAACCCTTCCTATCTGTATATTACATTATTCAGATAATATGATAATATTATAATGCTTTGCTCAAGCTTGAGAAACCTCTGCACTATCTCTATTTGTCTCACATCTTCCTAGACAAGCCTAGGATAATACTTAACCAATTTTATGCTTTCCCAAGTCCCTATTTCCTTGCACTATTTCCTTGGGAATTAGACCCTTTTAATTAGGGAAATTCCTCAATTGAAATTGTTTGATCTTCATAGGCCTTCCTCTCACTGCATGCACCACTTGTACAATTTGGATGATTATACAACTTATAGTACATTTCCCTTGAACTCCAATTTTAATTGGGTAACTCTCAGTTATGACATGCATGAGTTATTTATGAGGGAATCATTAGTTAATTGGTTGAACACATGAAGCAACACCCCACTGTCTGACCTCCTACTGGTTCCTCCATCAATTGAAACTAGTTTAACTTAATTTAACTTAGTAACCGAATTTGTTAATTACAACTCAAAATAAACTCATCCAGTGCTCCTATAAAGTAGGAGACACTCTACATGACTTTTAGTTAGATCCTCTACTCAAATTAACTAATCCAACTAAGTCAAATTAATTTAGTTAACTTGTACAAGTTGTCTTGTGATGTGGAATTAAAATTTTATTCCTAATTTAATTCAAGGACAAAATTAAATTAGGATTTTCTTCTTGTATTTTCAACACAAATCCATTTCCCACAAGCTTTGATTCGTGCTTTTCGAGTGAGACATCTGATTTGTACTTGTTCTTGTAGACCCACTTGTGGTCAATTGGTTTGGTTTCAAATGGAGGATCAACCAACTTCCATGTTCTATTCTTTATGATAGCATCATACTCCTTTGCTTTTTTCCATTCATCATGAGAATAAACTTCCTTAAAATAATTTGGTTCAAAGTTAGTAGATAAACTCAAATCATACGAAACATCCATATCATCAACTAGATAAGAATTATCTACATCACCTCCATATTGTTTGGTGGAATTTATGGCTGTTATCTTTACGACCTCATCATGATGAACACTTTCAAGTGTTTTCGTGATCCATTTTGGGGGGCCTTTCTAATGTGGTCCAAGTTTCTTTGATGATTGATATAGGGATGCATCAAAGCCTTCCAATCCTCTCAATCACATCACTCAAAGGGTATTCCTAATCTAAAGAAGAGGCCATAACTTCATAAGGGGGAGATAGTGCTTCATAAGAAGATTTGATAGATTGATCCAAGGTAGGGATCCCCCCTCCAAAATGTGGAATATTGTTATAAAATCCATGATAAGTTTTTTGCATGATTAGATCTATCAAAATTCTCAAGTTGTCACTCAACACTATTGTTAGTTTTGGAATTCAAGAAAAATCAACTCTAGAAAATCAAACTTCTTATTTACCTTCTCGTAAAGACGATATGCCTTGGTGCTATCTTAATACCCCAAGAAGATGAATTTTTTACTAATTGTATCAAGGTTTCTTATTTATTCCTTAGGGATCAAGGAATAATAGGTGGAACCAATGATCCTGAGATGCCCGACTAAGGGATTGCAGCCATACCACATTTCATAAAGGAGTCTTATTTCTAAGAGCATGAGATGGAATTTTTTTACACATACTGCACATAGAACCACATCAACCCAACACAACAACTTTACATTCTTGAAAAACATCATGTAGAAAAACATATTCAAAGTAGTCTTTTGATTCTTTTAGCTACACCATTTTGTTGAGGATTTTATGGAACAATGGTTTGATGTTGAATCCCATGCTGGCGCAGATAATTTTCAGATTCAATATAAGTATATTATTTTCCATTATCAATATGAAGGGAGCCAATATGTGATTGTCATCATTTTCAATCCATACATGAAAGTTTATAAAAGTTTCAAGGGCTTATGAATTACTTTTGAACAAGTATACCCAACACATCCTGGTGTAATCATCAATAAAAATCATCATATATTTTTTCCATTTGTAGAAGGAATAAGCATAGGGCCACACAATTAGAATGAATCAGTGCAAGTTTTCTATGTGCTTTGGAAGTAGAATAATGAAATGCATGTTTCATATTTTTGTCAATGATAAAATCATCACTTTACTTCGATTCCTAGGAATAGTTAGCAAACCCAAAACACCATTCTTTTTAGTAAACAAAGATTATGACAATAAAAATGTCCAAATATTGCATGCCATAGAATAATAGATGGAAGTGTACCTTCATTGTATAGATAAAGGTATGAAAACTTCTATGCACGAGAAAATGTTCCTTGCAACATCAACAATGTTTCTTCCTCTACTCCAATCATGAAAATGGAGTTGTCAGATGCTTTCCTTAGCTTTACTTTGCCATGAAACATATGTATAGAGTGACCTTGATAGAGAATGTGAACAAGGGACAATAGATTTCTTCGTAGCTCTAGAAGGTAGGGTACATCGTGAAAATTAAAATAAATAAGTTCAAGAAGTTTAAGCCTAATGGTGCCAAGCCCGGATGGCTTGAGACTTGACTTGTCTACAAAATAAACTACTCCATATACATTTTCACTAAGGTCTTCAAAGAATTCTTTCCCAAAGGTCATATGGAAGGTGGCACCTGTAACAAGCAACCATGATTCTTTCAAGAAGAAAATTAAGTGTGAAACAATTCTTTAGTTACTCCAACATTACAATGAGAAACAATATAATGAGAAAATTAATGTGGTTTATTTTTAGTTGGATCTAATGTTTTACCATTTTCTTCTTTCTAGTTTTGACTGTCTTTCCTTATCTCCTAGGGGATTCTGCATGTTGATGCATCATGTCCATCTTTGTTGCAACGAATGTAGTGAAGATCATATTTTTCTCCTTGATGATGTTTACCCCCTTACCTCTAAAATTCTTTCTTCTATGACCTCTTCTATAGCCACTTCTTTTAGGAGAATCATGTGACCGATTCTTCCCTTTCTGAGAAAGGTAGATTTCTTCTTCAAGGGACTGATTTGTTATCTTCCTCTTCCCACATGCTTTCTCTCATTCTACAAAATTCTCCAACAATGTGTCAAAAGTAATAGATTTTAGTTGCTAACTAGCTTGCAAAGATTCAAGATAATTAGAGTATGTATGATAAAGGGCCTTGAAAAAGGTTGTGAGAAGAATGTCAATATTAACTCCGATGAAATCTACGTCATGCATGATGGCTCTAATTTCATAGGGTAGTGCCAAGGGGTTATCATATTTTAACTCAAGTTTGAAGAGTTTGACCATAAACTAAACAACTTCCAATTCTAAGTGTGAGTCATATAGATATTTCAACTTCTTCAATGTACCATAAGAATTTGTAATTGAAACTATATGACAATTCACCTCTTCACTTACAAAAGTAGCAATCGGGGCATAGGCTTTGTTTCCATTGTTCTCCAAAATGGCTAGCTCTTTATCTAATGTGGCCTTGGTTGAAGCATTGTCCTCCTCTTCTTCATAGATGCCTTTCCATAAATCATTAAAAATGAGGGTATGCGTGATCTTTCTAAACCATTATTTTTAGTTCTCTTTACCAATCAATACTACTCCAACAATGGAGATGAGAAAATGCATCTTCGAGATGAACTCATAGCATTTCCATGTATCCTTGAACTTGGAGTGACATCTATCTTGGGTGTACTTTAACTTCTCCTGAAGACACCATTAATGCCGCAGAATGAGGGATTATTTAGACAAGCATATTGTACTTAGATATTGACATTTCAATATAATTATTATGAATATCCTTTTTCAACTCCAAATAAGTTTTTTTTTTACTTCCAAAACTACTAATTTCAAAACTGTTAATTTCAAAAACTACAAATGGTGGATATGCTTGCAAATCCAGCTCAAAATGGTATGAGGAGGTCAATATTAACACTTATGAAGGTGATTGTGGCTAGAAAATTAAGGGGCCCAAAGGTTTACAAATATTATCTAGGTCATTGCATTCTATTCATGGGCTTATCATTCTATGGCCATAGTGATTCCAGCAGGTATTGCACTTTCCAAGGTAAACTAGTGTTCTCACAACTTAATAAATAGAGAGCTTTGAATCCCAATTCCCTTCACCTCTCATTCTACACACATGCAAAATCTCC
The DNA here is from genome assembly GCA_000404065.3 of Pinus taeda. NCBI lineage: Eukaryota > Viridiplantae > Streptophyta > Pinopsida > Pinales > Pinaceae > Pinus > Pinus taeda. Next base: position 239,104 of record APFE030903019.1, on the reverse strand, counting down.
TCCATCTTATGATCCAGGTGGATATTAGTGGCCACTCGCTTATTCCACTTGGACCCCCAACACTATCTCTTTAAGTTCTTCGATTTCCTTAATTGTAGCACAATTTACTATTTTTGGCATTTTTTCAAGTCTTGGACTTTCAGAGCCATTTTGAGGCCCTAAACAATGTTTTTAGGGAAAACGGAGAGACGAAAAACATCCCACACTAGCAAGCATGTTTGCTTTCGCCCTCCTCTTTGAGATCTTCGAAACAAGGTATTATGATAGCCAAATGGAGATCATATGCCAAAGTTATGATACCGATAAGTTGATGTACTAATTTACCCAAACGGGGCCCATAGTTTTGGAGCTTCATCTCCTAGGGTTAGGTTTTTGAATTTTTCGGGTTTTCCATTGTTTCTCAATAATAAATATGTCTTTGAGCCTCATTGTAACATAGTTCACAAGCATGTAGTTGCCACATCTCTTCTCAGAGATAAGCTACCATCACTCGAGCTAGTTTATTTCCATTTAGTTTGTAAGCATATCTCAGTATTATGATATTAATGAAATGAAGTGTTATTTTTGTTGCATTTCTGTATTTATGGTTATATGTGTAATTTGTTACATTCATGTTTAAGTTCGGATCAGTGGTATCAGAGCGGTCTGCTCTTTCTTTGTTTTTCTTTGCATTTCCCCAACGAGCTTAAGGTATAAGGAGTTAGGGCTCGATTTGGTTGAACCTTTGCAAGACCAGCCCCACAAATCCCTATGACCTCCTATGGAGAAAGAAAAGAAAGATAAGGGGGCAGGAGATCCTTTCAAAATATTGATCAAGGAAGCCCTTGAGCAACAGAGGAACACAATGATGGATAAATTTGCCCAAATCCTTCGACGACTACCCACAATCAACACATATTCATCCAACAACCACTTTGGAGGTGCCACTCCTTTTAAGGTACAAGTTAACTTCGATATTCCCATATTTGAGGGCCAGATAGATGAAGACACCATAGATAAATGGTTGAATCTATTAGAAGGATATTTTTCAGTTCATGACTTTTCCAATCAGGGAAATATTACTTTTTCACTTCTCAAAGCCGCTCCACACGTCAAGGACTGGTGGGAAACCTACTGTGAACAAAAGGAAGAGAGGAAATCCTCATTGTTTTCAATGCACCCACTTGGGATTCTTTCCGTGTGCCATCAAGGAACAATATTAACATGTCAGGAGCTATGAAGATAAATACATAAAGTGGACCATGCTATGGCAGGGAAGGGACCAAGATTTGCCAGAGTTCAAAAATGTTTTCCATACCCTCTGCATAAAGTTGGGTATTAAGGATTATGAGCAAAACTTGGTACTCAAGTACCGTGGTTGTCTACACAAGTACATCCAAGACGAGATGGAGTTCCTAGACATCTCCTTGCTCGGCATGACATACCAATATGTTGTCAAGATTGAGCAGAAGTTTAAACAGAAGAAATGAGAGTTTGGATCTGTGAATCGGAAACAAGGAAAAGGCACCCCCAAACCACAGAGCAAAGGCCAAATCCAAGGCAGAGTGATCCAGGACAACCCACCCAAGCTGCAAGAAAACAAAAACACCACAAAGATAAATAAGGACACATGAAAATGGTGTGAGTTCCATAAGAGCTCCACTCACAACATGAGTAAGTGTTGAATTAAGTAGTCACTGGTATTCAAGCTAAATGCTTCTGAATCAGACGCATATTTCAACTCTGAGTCAGAACCTGACAAGGGGAATGACAAAGGGAAGCAGATCATTGATGTGGAGCCAGTGCCACCATGGCCACCACCAAGATCCAGAAGAATGAGCCTGAAGATCCAGAGGAGGGGGAATGCCTCTTCCACTCATAGATGTGGGTGAAAGGTTATCCGTTGTAGTTCATTGTCGACAGCAAAAGCCAAAATAACCTCATTTCAGAAGAGGCCATGAAGCAGTTGGGCCTACCAATGATAGAACATCCACAGTCGTACACCATCGGGTGGCTTCACCAAGGACGAGATCTTCGTGTCAGCCAACAATGTTGCCTTCCATACAACATCGAGCCCTTCACGAATGAGGTATTGTGCGATGTTTCTCATCTTGAAGTTTGTGATGTATTATTAGGAAAACCATACTTGTGGAAGTGACATGATCTATATGATTCTAGACCTCGCTCTGTAATTATTACTTTGGGCGATAAGTTGTACAGGATTGTTGGAAATAATACTGAGGAGGGGGATGAATCAATATTATCAAATCAATAATTTTCCATTTCCCAAACAGATTTATATACACTACTTCTGTGAAGTGAACTAGTGTGTGCACGCTACTATGATTAGTGAAACCAGCGTATACCCAGAGAACTTTTGATTTAGTTAATTTATCATGTGTTGATCTATAACCAATGCATCATTGACTTATTAAATAGTGCAGTAAAAACAAAATAAACCATCACACATAAGCAACACACATGAACATCGAGATTTAAGGTGGAAACCCAATGTGCGTGAAAATCACCTGCTGCTGTCATCTTTGTCTTCTTTTAATAATAAGAAAATATGTTTACAATCTTATACTGGTGTAGACTATTAGCAGTACGTAGGCACCCACCTGTAGAAGGCTACAACCTTCTCTCATTTTCCAGTTTCTACTAGAAGGAAGCTACAACCCCCTAACTCTTATACTAGCCAATGTGTTTACTAGTACGTAGGTGCCAGCCTACAGAAGGCTACGAACTTCTCTCTTCCTCCAAGGACCATGTTTCATAAATTTTCAGATTGGATGCTCCTGCTACAAAACAATACACATGAAGGCCTCATTTCATCAAATTTTCATATTGGACTCACTAGAACTTATAAAATGCTTCAACCAATAATCAGTTAATTTGAACAGTCAGATCATTGTCACTAGAACACTATGTTGAACCCAAAATCCTGCATTATCATTCAGAACCCAGTGCAACCTCAAAAAATCATGCATCAGAATGTATACGCTACTTTACAAAACCCAACCTGCGTGTATACGCTACTTCCTTTAATCAAACCTGTGTATACCTTCAAAACTACTGAAACATAAAACTTTTGAATCAAGTTTGTACCAACTAGAAATATACTGTACATCTACTATCAATTTATAGAGCTTTACATAGATAGTAACATAGATCACCCTTCTCACTTATACAGTCAGTCAATCAGATATCAAACTCCTTATGCATTCAGTTTTACATTCAGATCTAAGAAGACTTCATTGACAGACAACAGTAAACAATAGAACTGATTAGATAGATCAGTCATATCTTGAAGAATAGGATTTTCTTTTGTATACGCTACTTGGAAGAGTAGAACCTGCATGTACACACTGTTTTACCAAGACGAACAAACGTATAGATATGAAAATATTAACTCATAACTTCTTTGTTATTCTAGACTTCAGACAAACTCAGATCATGACATTTAAAGAATAAAACAAGTGTACATAATCAGATCTGGCCCAACCAATATCAGATCATTCAATGATAAGTCATTTCAGGTCTCATGATCCTGATCCAACATTGAATTGAAGGTGCACACAATATTTCAGATCAAATCACCAACATATCCCCTGCAACATAAAATATACTTCAGATATAAGTATTCCTTAGAAACCCTTTTCACTTGCACACATTGGCCTTATGCTTTTCTCCTCCTTATATAGTTTTAGGCCTTTCTCAATACCTTGGACCAAAACCACTTGGGAATTGTGGTATTCTTGGACGGGATCAAATATTCATTACTCCACTCAATATTGTGGGCTAATACCATGGTATTGACCCCTAGTATTGTCTCCTCTTGAATTTCCTTGATTTTCCAACATATACGCGCTTTTCTTCTTGTGAGAGTGTGTGTATACATATAAGCTCTTTTTGTTCTGTGAACCAGAGTGTATACGTTGTTTTGACTAAGTGGACCTGCATATACATATTAAACTGCTTTTCACCATCCTTTACCTTCAACTTCTTCATTCTGATTAGTAGACTTTAGTTCCATCTTCCTGTTCTTCTATACCAATGCCCTGTGACATCTGAATGGACCTATTACACTATGGGTTGCCTTTCATCAAAACTAAACTGGCCTGTGAGTGCCATCAAGGACAACCCTTGTATCATAATGCCAATAATATCCCCCTTTGGACTTGATGGAAACCATGATGGTGTTGATTACTGCAAGTTGTAGAAACTATTAGAGATAACAAGAAACACCAAAATACTCTCCCCCTTTGACATCAAGGGCAAAGGGCGGACCAAGCTATTCTACCCCTTTGATATACATTATGGTATCCATCCTCCCCCTGAGTACATGCTGAGTCTACAAAGATATGTTTCAAAAGAATAACATGACTCTATAACTCAACTAAGTGAGTATGACCTCCCTATGACCAATGACTCATACATACATCAATCACCCAACCAAGTGGGGATACACCATATTTTACTCATCCACCCAACCAAGTGAGGCTATACCAATTATTTATACATGACAGAAATACAAAAATTATTACATCATCCATCCCATGCAAAGTGGGGATACAAATTACATCATATGTCCAATAGGACTCATTGAAATATAGACCATGATAGAAGAAGTCATATCACACCCTAGATCTTTACATGACTTATGAAACAAATGATATAAGTAACTGAAGCCTTAGCTGAACTCAGCAACCATGATGCCAACAATGCTGAATGTGTGTGAAGGCTAATGCTCCCCTTGAACCTGTGCATTGTCAACAAGTCATTCATCAAGGCATCTTTATCATTGAGTTAAAAATCAATGAACAATGCATATTGTCAAACTGTAATCATCAATATCAGATAAAGCACTCATATCAAAGTCTGGCCCAATGTTTTTCTGTCAGAAAAACATATACGCTTCTTCATCTACAGAAACCCATGTATAATAACCTTCCTCTGAAAACTGGATTTAACAGCAGGATGATGCAGCAACTACTCCCAACTTTTGTCTGAGATATTCAAATGTTTCTCTAGGAAGCAGTTTAGCGATAGCAACCTATTATTTGGAGGGAACATACTCCAATTTAACCTTTTGTTCAATCACTTGTTCTCTTAGAAAATGGTACTTAATGGGTATGTGCTTGGTGTTATCACTCTAGGAAACTCTCCTAGGTTGCAGCTCAGAGATGCCTGGTAACATATAATCTTCAATATTGTTCTCTGAACTATTGGAATAAATGATGGTTTGGATCAAGCCAGATAACCATTTCAACTATGTTTTTACTCAAGACATGCATGAACACCCTCATCTTACAAGGCTTTAGACCACTAATGCTCAATAGTTTGTATATTCAATGAATGGATGGAGAATACTGACCATACTGACAGATGCATACATAAACATAAATGAATGGCTAGCTACAGGCAGCAAAAGAGAATATTGACTGTACCGGCAGATGTATATATGACCACATATGAATGGCTAACTATAGGCAGTAAAGAAGCTTGCAAATCTAATTTATCAACGCAGAGATAAGATGATAGTTATCTGACATTAGACACAAAAGAAACATGAACGACCTGTTCAAGTGCAAGCTTAGAGCAGAAAAGAAAATGGACATTGGACATATAACAGCAAAAGAAGCTTGTATTACTAGTGAATGAAGATGAGAAGCTTGAGTAGCAAAGTCTCATTAGTCTCCAGAAGTTGAACCCTTGTTACATTTAACTCTCAGCCTTTTATAGGCCTTTTACAATGATGCTGAGCTTCTAAGGCTTGAGAGGTATTAATCTGTCCCTTTGTCTTGTTTAACTGTTTGATCATTGACTAGGTAAGCATGGCTCGGAGGTTTCTTCTCCTGATAGAAGAATAACCGCATTCAGATATTTTGGGTAGTTGTTGCATTGTCTGGGAGATCTTTCATGCCGAAGATGCCCCATAATGATTTTGTTTGTTCTGGTTGTGTTGTTTTGTGGCTTCATGATCACTTTGGGTTGATTCAGCCTTTGCTCTATGGTGGAATGGCTCTTCGGGCCTATGAAATCCCTTTAAAACACGGACAGTGACTACTTTCTGTTATAAACAGAGAAATGATGCAATACTATAAATTCATGCCTTCTCTATGTATTTTGTACTTCAAAAGTCCTCAAAAATGGCCTATTCATCCATCGGGTCTGCCCTTGTCGCCATCGCAAGTCACAAAAAATCTTGCTCCTGTGTATTTTCCTTGTTTTATGAAATACGCGAAAAACACTGAAAAATGCATGAAAATGGGCTTTGGCGGACTTGAAAATATATGTATTTCTATTTCGAAACCTATCAAATCCACCCTTGTCGCCATCACAAATCGCATTTGGCCCGTTCCCTTTGTATTTCGTTAAACACAAAAATATACGAAATATATTGAAAAATGGCCTTTGCGGACTTCAAATCTTATATATTTTTGTTTCGAAACCCATCGGGTTTGGGCTTTATCACTATCGCAAGTCGCAAAAAGGCCTATCCACAATCTTCCCTTTATATTTTTGAAATAAGAGAAAAACATTGAAATACATTAAAAATGGACTTCAATGGACCTGAGATATTATGAAATGTCATATATATGATCGTCGAGTCCAGCTATCAGGTCACCCATATGTATATGCAAAGGCCATGCCCCATGGTATAGTGCCGATGCGATTTAGCAATGCGATAAAACACAATTGCATGTCGCTCTTGCCCAGGGCCTTTACTTAAATCATTGATACCTCACCAATGTGACCCGCCAATCCAATCATCGACGATTGCTGATCGGTAGTGTCTTGTGCCCAACTTTAAGTTGTCCTCTTTGCTCGGTCAATTGCGATTTGCCGCTTAGATCTGTGCCGTTGTTCGGCCAGATCTAATGGCTAGTGTTCTTTCACTGTTTAAAGCCTGTGATTTTGGTTTTTTATGGTTTTCAAGTGTTTTTGCCTCCCGATAGTGTATTTCCGCCCTTCCAAGGGCTCTCCTCTTGTGCCAATTTTGACTTTGAACGATCCTTAAGAGGATTTTGAAAACTTTTGGGGCATACTTGGATCCTTTGGCATGATTTTAAGCAAACTCTGGAGACTTTAGGAGTGTTTTGGGTCCATTTTTGGGCTAAATGCCTCCAAGTCTAACACTGGATCCTTCTGGGGATGAAATCTTCCCTGTGAGGTTTCAAGAACTACAGAACAATGCCTTTCCTGTAAAAAACAAAATCAAATCTTCCTCCTAGTGTTGCATTGGGCATGGAGTCTATTTAGCATGAAATAAAAACTTGAAAAAACATATTTACAATACCAAGGCTTGAAAGCCTTAACTGAAATAAAGTTTGAAGAACAACCCATTGATTGGGTTGTCAAAACATATCCTTCCTTTGATGCATCCCTTTTGAGAAAACAGTCACCAAACTGAAAATTGACCCTTTTTACCTTTCTATCAAAGGTTTCTTTCTCTTGGTCAATGTGCATATCAGCAAATTCATCAAAGACTTGAAAAATCCTATTGATTTGATCCTCTACTTCAAAGACTTTCCAGCATTTGTTATCAGGTAGAGATGGTCCATATTTCACCTCATCTCTATATGCTTTCAGCCTTGGATGTTTTGCTTGGAAGGTTTTGTACATCTGTTGAATGATAAGGTCTGCTTCATACTCTGCTGTGTCATTTGTGACCTAAAAAGTTAATATAAAAGATGAATCAATGCATTCTTGTGTGGAGGACACAAGAACTTCACCTATTCCTGCAGCTTCCTTAGAGCAAGCCCCATCAAAGAACATGTCCCAAATCTGTGGGCCTTCTTCTTTGTGATCTAGAAAACTAGTTTTTTAAGCTACGTAGAGGCCAACTAATAAGGCTTGGTAATGTCTGAGCTTATCCATGACAGCCTTGGGCATTGGATTATGGTTGGCTCCAGTGCCCAGTAGGCAATTACGAAGGATTTTATCATGAATAGCCAGAGAGACATAGAATAATGGGGAGTTATCTTCACAATTTTCAATCATTGGGCTGAGAATAACAACTGGTTGGTCATCCTGCAGATTTACATAGTCAATGGAAGCTTGGATGGCATTAGGCTTAAGAGCCTCAAGGATAGATTTATTGAAGGACTCATGCTTCACTTGTTCAATCAGAGGCATAGTTATTCTTAGCTTCTGAATTTCTGATTGAAAACTGAAAGAAGAAGGGGACTTGTTAAGGTCTCTTACCTCTATAGCTGGAGCTTTGAAGATGATAGGATCAACTGCTGGTTTCTTCTGCTTATTAGCTTGCTATTCTACAAGGACAACAACTTTATGAATAGGAGTCTCCTTGGCACTATTCATTTTGGACCTCAGATTATATTTGTGTTGATCTTCCGTTTGTAGAACAGCTTCACCGTCCCACTCTTGGCTGATCTAGTCGTTGAATAATGACTTCTCATAGGCAGCTAAGGTCAAAAAGGGAGCATTGCCTTTGTCTTCCATATGATGGATATCATCATCTTCTTCATACTGCTCTTCTTCCATCACTGCATTTTGGAAAGGGGCCTTCACCATTTGGTCTTCATTTGCATCTTTGTTTCTTTGCAAGATCTGCAATTGCAATTGCTCATTTTCCCTTCTATATGGATTTGGATTTGGAGGAGAAAAGGTATTAGGAACCCTTCCTTTCCCAGAATGTTGCTCAACCTTTAATTTGGAAACTTCAAAGGCTAATGACTCTATCATCTTGGCCATTCTATCTAGCTTGGGATCTGAAGATGATGAAGGCTCGCCCCTCTGTCTCCTTCTATTAGCATTACCTTTGAGCTTTTCTATAGCCATGATGTTTGATTCTACTTCCAGGGCTGCATCTCACATATCAGCCAAAGAAGCACATCGCCTCTCCCTCAATAGTAAACAGAAGTTAGAATCGAAGGCACTGGCATAGATGAGTCTAGCAGAGGTAGTGGTGGGTTTTACTTCAGTTGGTATCTTGTTGTAAATGCGGTTAAACCTCTTATTAAAACTAGATAGTAGCTCACCATTTTCCCTTTTTAAGTTCCCAAACTTAGTGTGGTAGTAAAGGAGATCCTTCTTATCCCCCCTATGTTAGAAATGCATCATCTAAAGCCTCAATATCTGCTATAGATCTTGGGGTTAGTTCTCTGAACGATTTTCTAGCCTCTCCATCTAGGTTTTGGACAAAGACTCTCATCCAAACATCATCTTCACTAAGTTCTAGGTTATCATCATAGCTATAGAATGACTCAAGATGTTCTTTAGCTGAAACACCTTCAGTCCCAGTGAACTTAGGCATATACTTACGATATTCTCTAGTAGGCATAGCATTCAAAGGAGTGGGCAGTATTAGAGGTCCATACCTAGCAATTATGATTCTTTCCATTTTGGTAGGTTCTTGTGGACCTTCCATAGCTGTGGTGGCTAAAAGATTATGATGGAGAGGAGGTGAGGTTCCCTTTGGGATTACAAAAAAATGAGAACCTAAAGAATAAGGAGCTTTATGAATCTCTGATATTTTTTCTTCACTGCTAGTATTAGATGTTATACTTTCAACATGTATTTGTTCTATTACAAGTCTTTCTTGAAGAGATATAGGAGATTGTTTAGGTCTACATGAACCTCATGCTCCTTTTTGCAATAAATTTCTTTCTTTGATGATATTTTCAGGGTCAGGTACTCGGTCAGCTTGTGACTTCTGAGGATTTCTCCGAGTATGCCTCACAAACTGAGCCAGAACTATGAAGTGGAGTCGCCAAAAGGTTCGGCCTCTAGTAGAGTTTCCAGATAGATGATTACAACCAAAAAAGTGCACAGACTTTGTCTATCATCAAATTTGGATCTATGTCGTTTCGCAGGAAAGCTGAGCTTCAGTTTCCTCTCCCCGGCAACAGCGCCAATTATGTTATCACTAGAGGAAACTCTCCTGGGTTGCAGCTCGAAGATGCCTGGCAACATATAATCTTCAATATTGTTCTCTGAACTATTGGAATAAATGATGGTTTGGATCAAGCCAGATAACCATTTCAACTATGTTTTTACTCAAGACATGCATGAACACCCTCAGCTTACAAGACTTTAGACCACTAATGCTTAATAGTTTGTAGATTCAATGAATGGATCGAGAATACTGACCATATCGGCAGATGCATACATAAACATAGTTGAATGGCTAGCTACAGGCAATAAAGAAGCTTGCAAATCTAATTCATCAACACAGAGATAAGATGATAGTTATCTGGCATTAGACATAAAAGAAACATGAATGACCTGTTCAAGTGCAAGCTTAGAGTAGAAGAGAAAATGGACATTGGACATATAACAACAAAAAAAGCTTGTATTACTAATGAATGAAGATGAGAAGCTTGAGTAACAAAGTCTCATTAGTCTCCAGAAGTTGAACACTTGTTACATTTACCAGCCTTTCATAAGCCTTTTACAATGATGTTGAGCCTTCTAAGGCTTGAGAGGTCTTAATCTATCCCTTTGTCTTGTTTAACTGTTTGATCTCTAACTAGGCAAGCATGGCTCAGAGGTTTCTTCTCATGACAGAAGAATAACCGCATTCAGATATTTTGAGTAGCTACTGCGTTGTCTGGGAGCTCTCTCATGCCAGAGATGCCCCACAATCATTTTGTTTTTTTTGGCTGTGTTGAGTTGTGGATCCACAATCGCTTTGGGTTGATTTGGCCTTTGCTCTATGGTGGAATGGCTCTTTGGGCCTATGAAATCCCTTTAAAACACGGACAGTGACTGCTTTTTGTTATAAACAGAGAAATGATGCAATATTGTAAATTCTCGCCTTCTCTGTGTATTTTGGACTTCAAAAGTCCTAAAAAATGGCCTATTCATCCATCAGGTCCGCCCTTGTTGCCATTGCAAATTGCAAAAAAGCCTGCTCCTATGTATTTTCCTTGTTTTATGAAATACGTGAAAAACACTGAAAAATGCATGAAAATGGGCTTTGGCAGACTTGAAAATATATGTATTTCTATTTCGAAATCTATCGGGTCTGCCCTTGTCACCATTGCAAGTTGCGTTTGGCCCGTTCCCTTTGTATTTCATTAAACACGAAAATATACGAAATACATTGAAAAATGGCTTTTGAAAACTTCAAATTTTATATATTTTTGTTTTGAAACCCTTCGGGTCCGGGCTTTATCGCTATCGCAAGTCGCAAAAAGGCTTATCCATAGTCTTCCCTTTGTATTTTTGAAATAAGTGAAAAACATTGAAATACATAAAAAATGGGCTTCAGCGGACCTGAGATATTATGAAATATCATATATATGATCATTGGGTCCGGCTATCGAGTCGTCCATATGTATATGCAAAGGCCCCACCCCATGGTATAGTGTCGATGTGATTTAGCGATGCGATAAAACGCAATCGCATGTCTCTCTTGCCTGGGGCCTTTACTTAAATCTTCGATACCTCGCCGATGCGACCCACTGATCCAATCATCAGCGATCGCTGATCGGCGGTGTCTTGCACCCAACTTTAAGTTGTCCTCTCTGCTCGACCAATTGCGATTTTCCACTTAGATCTGGACCATTGATCGACTAGATCTAATGGTTGGTGTTCTTTCACTGTTTAAAGCCTGCAATTTTGGTTTTTTATGGTTTTCAAGCGTTTTTCCTCTCGATAGTGTTTCCACCCTTTGAAGGGCTCTCCTCTTGGGCCGATTTTGACTTTGAACGATCCTTAAGAGGATTTTGAAGACTTTTGGGGCATACTTGGATCCTTTGGCTTAATTTTAAGCAAACTTTGGAGACTTTGGGAGTGTTTTGGGTCCATTTAGGGCCAAATGCCTCTAAGACTAACACTTGGTATTGGAGTGCATGACTGGATTTTTCGAAATACTGATGGAACTTGTATTATCACATTGAATGGAGATAAGTGGATTACATGTGATCTGAATGTCTTACAATATTTGCATCATCTAAATTAGTTGTGTGCAACAAGATGCAGCAACCACGTATTCTACTTCAGCTGTAGATAAGGCAATCGAACTTTGTTTCTTGCTAAACCAAGACACCAACCGTGAACCCATATAGAATGCTCCTCCACTAGTAATCTTTCGATGATCCGCTTTCTTGCCAAATCAGAATCTGTATAAGGATGAAGAGTAAGATCTGTATATTTAGGATACCATAGACCAAAGTCCTGAGTTCCTTGAAGATATTTGAAAATTCTTTTGACTGCTTGGAGATGTGATTCCTTTGGATTTGCTTGGAACCTTCCAACAATTCCTACTGCATGCATGATATTAGGACTAGTACCTATTAGATAAAGAAAACTCCCAATCATAGATCTATAAGTTGGTTGGTTTACTATTGGTGATTCATTGTTAGAACTGAGACAACATCATGTTACCATTGGAGTACATACTGGATTAGAATCTTCCATTCTGTATTTCTTCAAGATCTGCTTGAGATATTTGGTTTGTGAAAGAAAGATACCATCTTTTGTTTGCTATACTTGTAGACCAAGAAAATAAGTAAGTTCACTAAATAAGGACATTTCAGATTCTTGTTGCATTACTGAAGCAAAATTCTTACTCATGGATTCTTCATTGCTACCAAAGATGATATCATCAACATAAACAACAATAATTAGCATTTTATCATTTTCAACCTTTGTGTATAAATTGCTATATGCAGAACCTTTTGTGAAACCTTGTTGCTGTAGATATTTGTCAAGGCAGTAATACCAAGCCCTTGGAGCCCGTTTTAGACCATAGAGAGCATTTTTGAGCTTGCATACAATTTTTGCATCATTTCCAAGCATGAATACTTCTGGATGTTCAATATAAACTTCTTCTTCTAAATCTCCATTAAGAAAGGTTGATTTTACATCCATTTGATATACTTGAATTTTCGAAAACTAGAGAGAGCAAGAAACATCCTTATGGCTTCAAGTCTGGCAATGGGTGCAAAAGTTTCTTCAAAATCTATATCTTCTTGTTGAGCATACCCTTTACAAACAAGTCTTGCTTTGTTTCTAATAACTTCTCCATTTTCATTCAGCTTATTCTTAAATATCCATTTTGTTCCTATAACATTTTTATCATGAGGTCTTAGAACTAATTCCCAAGTATCATTCTTTTCAATTTGGTCAAGTTCTTCATCCATGGCCTTGACCCAACATTCATATTTGCAGGCTTCATTTACATTCTGAGGTTCGGTGGAGGATAATAATGCTAGATAACTTGAGGTCCCTATAAGAGTTCTTCTTCTCTGTACACCAGCCCCTTGTTCTCCTAGAATTTGGGATTCTAGATGATTCTTTTGAACAAACCTGGATGAAGTCTTTTCCCTATCTATTGTATCTTCTTCTGGTGCTTCATTGGTTTCTTCTTCTATATCATTTTGATTTGATGTGGGAAAGCATTCCCCGTCTTCCTCATTGTCATATTCCTTTGTTGATTTCATTTGTTATGGATTTATGCATGCTTCATCAATTACAACATCAATGCTTTCAACAATTTTCTGAAGTCTTTTGTTATAAAATTTGTGTCCTTTACCTCTGGATGAATAACCAAGAAGAATTCCTTCGTCTACTCTATGTTCAAACTTACCAAGTTTTTCATCAGTCCTTTTGATGAAACATTTTCTTCCAAACACTCTAAAGTTTTTTAAAGTAGGAGGCTTACCATACCAAAGTTCATATGGAGTTTTATTTTTGTTTACCTGAACATTCACTTTGTTGAGAATAGTCACAACAGCAAATGTAGCTACACCCCAAAAGGTTGCAGGATTTCCAGATTCATCAAGCATTGCTCGTGCCATTTGTTGAACTGTTATGTTCATTCTTTCCACCACGCCATTTTGTTGAGGAGTTATTGCGATGGAGAATTGCCTCTTTATTCCATGTTTTTCACAAAAGTCAAAGAATCCATCTGATATGAATACTCCCCCTCAATCAGACCTGAGACATTTGATTTTTCGATCTGATTCATTTTCAACTAAAGCTTTGAAGGCTTCAAACTTTTCGAATGCTTCATCTTTATTCTTTAGTAGACCTATCCAACACATCCTGGAAAAATCATCAATAAATAAAATAAAGTATTATTCTCCACAAGGTGACTTTTTCCTTGTTGGTCCACATAAATCAGTATGTATGAGTTCAAGAGGCTTACTTACTGATCCTTCTTTTTCATTGAAGTGAACTCTAGTTTTCTTACCGACTTGACATGGTTTGCATATGGTATTTTCTGGGAGTTGATATTTGGAAGATCATGAACTGCCTTGATCCTGCATGCTTTTCTTATTTGAGAAAAATCTTAGATGTCCAAATATTCTATGCCATAGCCAGTTTTCATATGTTTTTCTTATATAGCATTGTTCTTGTCCTCCTTTGAGTATGTATAAGTTGTTTGGAGTTCTTGTTCCTTTGATCACAATCTTTCCTGTATCAGTCTCATGAACCACACATCCATTTGATCGAAATACAACTTCATTTCCCTAATCACACATTTGACTGACAGTCAACAGGTTATGCTTTAAACCATCTACATACACGGCATTTCTAGCTTTAACCTTTTCTTTCAAGAAGACAGAACCTTTACCTTTAATGACAATTGGAGTGTCATTTCCAAATGAGACATTCTTTTCCTTTTCTAAAGCATTATATGAATGAAGTTTCTCTTTATCACCTGCCATGTGTTTGGAGCATCCGTTGTCTATATACCACTAATTTTCTTGTCCTTCTACATACAGAGCTATGCCACATCTTTCTGATTGAGATTTCTTCTTTCTCCATATCTTGGGATTTAATGATGTTTGCTCCTTTTGAAGTGATGGCCGAAATTTGCTCTTACATTCAAATTCTTCATGACCAAATTTGTTACAAATCGAACATTCTACTTCATTTTCAAGAGGATAAAAGTTATTATAGGAATTTTCCTTGATTCCTGTTACACTCCTTTGATTTTGTGCTTCTCTAGTCATGATGGTTTTGTAAGCAACACATTGAGCAGCCTTATGCCCAAAGTTATGGCATGAAAAACATTGCCCATTAAAGAAGTTTTTGTGATCATAGAATCTTTTGGCATTGTTTACCTGTTGGTTGATGCTTCTACTGATATTCATCCTTGGAGTAAATTGGGTATGATTTACCTGATGAGTAATTTTAGTCCTTTGCTGATGACTGGCATATCGTTCACTAGTCTTTGTTGCATCAAGATAGCTTCTAGTGGAGGTTGACGACTTCTATGATTGAGATGATTCTTCAGTATATCTAAGACCTGTCTTTATCAAAGGAGAACGTTGAACTTTAATGATTTCATTTAAAGTTTCAGATCCTTTAGCAAATCTAAGATTAAGAGATTTTGTCTTCTCAAGTTCTTTTCTTAGACCCACAATTTCACATTCTAGATTTTCATTGTGTTTTTCTCTTTCAGTGAGTTAGTGTGTCAATGTATCGATGATCATATTCTTTTCTTCTAAATAGATTTTGAGTTTAGTGATTTCTTCGTGAAAATCTTCCTATTCTAAGGCATCCAAAAAATCATCATTGTCATAAGCCATGAGTAGTCTACAATCTTGGTCAATTTCATCTTCATCACTATTGGATAAGCCATCAGTATCTTCATGCGTATAGTAACTCCTTCTATTCACAACTTGTTTTCTATTTCCTTTTGCATATTCCTTTCCTTTTTCATATATATCTTTATGAGGAAATTTGGAAGCATAATGGCCGACTCTACTACAAGCAAAGCATTTGAAGGTAGCTTACCTCTAAATTTTCCGGAACCTCGTTGAAGCTTCTTGACAAAATTTACCTCGTCTTCTTCTTCTGAAATGTGTTCTAATTCATTGTGCTCTTCCTTTTCTTTTCCCTTTTCTGATGCTTTAAAAATGGCTTCTCTCATATCTGATGGACCACCTTTTCTAATTTCAAAGGCAGTTAGGATTCCATGGAGTTGAGTCACAGTAATAGTTTGGAGATGCTGTTTTTCTTCTATGTCAGACAGTTTTGACTCAAGTTTAGAAGACAAATATCTCAAAATTTTCTCAACTAAAGTAGCTACCTTTATTTCTTCACCTAGATTCTTCATACAATTAACAATCTCATCTATACGTAAAAAGTAACTAGCAACACTCTCATCACTATGCATCTTAAGAGTTTCATATTGAATTCTAAGAGTTTGAAGGTTAGCACGTTTTACCTTAGAGTCTCCTTCGTAGCTCTAAATGATTTTGTCCCATATCTCTTTGGTTGTCTTGAGCTGCATGACTTTGACAAATTCTGATTCTGACAGACTTCCCAATAACGTATTGACATCTTTGGCACTAGTTTCATATAACTTTTACCTGCAGAGTTTATAGGAATCACTGTTGGAAATTGATATCCTCCTTCCACAATTTCCCAAACATTGCCTCCAAGCAATTGTAGATAGGCTCTGGTTCTTATTTTCCAATATACTAAGTTTATCCCTTTGAAGATTGGTGGTCTAATGGATCCCATGCCTTTTTTATTATTCATCTTCAAAGATCTTCCTTCAAGTGATCAAGATTCTTCTGAAGGACCTGCTCTTAAACCAATTGTTGGAAATAATACTAAGAGGGGGGGTGAATCAGTATTATCAGATCAATAATTTTTCATTTCCCAAATAGATTTATATACACTACTTCTACGAAGTGAACTAGCTTGTACACGCTACTGTGATTAGTGAAACCGGCGTATACACAAAGAACTTGTGATTTAGTTAATTTATCATGTGTTGATCTATAACAAGTGCATCAGTAACTTATTAAATAGTGCAATAAAAACATAATAAACCATCACACATAAACACCAAGATTTAAGGGGGAAACCCAATATGGGTGAAAACCACCTACTGTTGTCGTCTTTATCTTCTTTTAATAATAAGAAAAAAATTTTACAATCTTGTACTAGTGCAGACCCATACCAGTATGCAGGTACCCACCTACAAAAGGCTAGAAACCTTCTCTTGTTTTCCATATTCTACTAGAAGGGAGCTACAACCCCCTAGCTCTTGTATTAGCCAATGTGTTTACTAGTACGTAGGTGCCGGCCTATAGAAGGTTATGACCATCTCTCTTCCTCCAGGGACCATGTTTCATAAATTTTTAGGCTGGATGCTCCTGGTACACAACAATACACATGAAGGCCTCGTTTCATCAAACTTTCATGGTGGACCTATTAGCCCTGAGGTGCAGCACTGCTATTTTGAAGGCTAAAGGAAGGAAATGGTTCGTTTTGTTGTCCATCACCCCACTTTCCTCACTTTTCCACTCCCATTCACATTCATTCATGTCCTAACTTGACCCTCACATCATAACGAAACCCACTTTTGCCTTGGCCCTACGTGAATTAACCCATTTTTTTCCTCGAAAACCTTACCTTTCCGCCCATACGCACCCTTTGCATATTTCTCGAGGACATCCCGTACCTCCATGTCCCCTCGTCGTCTATCTTCCCACTGATCTGACGGCCCGCACTTCACCCAATTGATGAAACCTACTCGATCAACCTTCACCATTAGATCACTCTCACTAGATCTAATGGCTATCGCACATATTGCTCAGGCAACAAGCGAGAGGGGTACCCGCCCGATAAAGGCGGTTTCCTCTCTCCCCTCCACTACTACGTGGCACCCAATGAATGGAATCGGGCGAGCTCCGACCTTTACTGCTTACCAACCAATGACCACCCAATGTAAACCATTTCCCACTTGGGTAAAATCTCTCACAGGCATTATCTTTCGAGCACCTTCTCTGCCCGATAGCCATTTGATCTGCTCATCTGAGATCTGACGGCTCAGACTTATTCCGCTCTCACCACGACTTCAGGCCTCTAACGATCAATCTCCTCTATCCATCTCTCCCGATCCAACGACCTTCGTTGACCATCACCGTAGTTCACCCTTCGCCACCTGACCACCATCCTAATCATTGATCCATCCCATCCAATGGCCCATATGCCCCTGTACCCCGCTTCCCATCAGTCACCAGGGGAGGAAAGTTGTTGGCTCTATCAGTATTTGTGACAATCAGATAGTTGAACTAAAATAACGAAATCCATATCTGAAAGGGGAAAAAATAGCAACACGATGCTGCCAAATTAATAGAAATGATCGTGGAACATCATAGCACATGCGAGCCACCTGACAGCGCGACGAAATTACTAGAATTTGGTTACTGTGTTTGTTAGAAACAGATCCCCTGTGCTCATGCTTGTCTAATTATGGAATCAAGTAGTTAGAAGCCAGAGGGGATAGATTAAGACATCTTGAGCCCTAGAGAGCCTGAGAGCATTGTAAAAAGCCTATAAATGGCTGAAAGTTAGAAGGAATAGAGGTTCAACTTTTGGAGGTTGTGGATACTCTATTCCTCTCAACGTCTCATCTTGATTCCAGTAATACAAGCTTCTTTTGCTATTACATGTTCAATTGTCATCTTCTCCTATGTTCTAAGCTTGCACTGAATAGGTTATTCATGTTTTCCTTTGTGTCTAATGCCAAATAACTGTCATCTTATCTTTGCGTTGATAAATTAGATTTGCAAGCTTCATTTACTTTCTGTAGCTAGCCATTCATATATGTTTATGTATGCATCTGCTGGTACAATCAGTATTCTCCATCTATCCATTGAATCTATAAACTATTGAGCATTAGGGGTCTAAAGCCTTGTCAAACTGAGGGTGTTCATGCATTTCTGGAGTGAAAACAGAGTTGAAACAATCATTTGACTTGATCCAAACCTTAATCCATTCCAATAGTTTAGAGAACAATATTGAAGATTTATATGTTACCAGGCATCTCCGAGCTACAACCTAGGAGAGTTTCCTGGAGTGATAACATAATTGGCGTCGTTTCCAAGGAGAGGAGATTAAAGCTCAGCTTCCCTAGGGGACGACAAAGATCCAACACTGATGATAGACAAAGTTTGGACACTATTTGGGTTTTAATCATCTATTTGGCAACTCTACTGGAGGATGAACCTCTTGGCGACTCCACTTCATATTTCTGGCTTAGTTTGTGAGGCATACTCGGAGAAATCCTTAAAAGACACAAGCTGACCCAATACCTGACCCTGAAAGAATCATAAAAGAAAGAAAGGCATTACAGAAAGGAGCATTAGGTTCAGGCAGCTCTAAATAATATTCTATATCTCTTCAAGAAAATCTTGTAATAGAACAAATACATATTGAGAGTATAGCATCTAATACTAGTAGTGAAGAAAAAATCTCAGAGATTCATAGAGCTCCTTATTCTTTAGTTTCTCCTTCCGTTCTAAGCCCTAAGGAAGCCTCTCCTCCTATCCATCGTACTCCTTTAGTCCTATCAATCACTCCTCAACCCTCTGTCATTCAAACTTCTAGTCCCCTTATAGCCACCATAGCTATGGCAAGTCCACAAGCACCTACCAAAATGGAAAGAATCATAGCTACTAGGTATGGACCTCTAGTACTACCCACTCCTTTGAATGCCATGCCTACTGGAGAATATCAGAAGTATAGGCCTAATTTCACTGGGACTAAAGGTGTTACAGCTGAGGAACATCTTGAATCATTCTATAGCGATGCTGATAACCTAGACATTAGTGAAGATGATGTATGGATGAGAGTCTTTGTCCAAAGTCTAGATGGAGAGGCTAGAAAATGGTTCAGAGAATTGACCCCAAGGTCTATAGAAGATATTGAGGCTTTAGATGATGCATTCCTAAAGCATTGGGGGGATAAGAAGGATCTACTCTACTATCACACCGAGTTTGGGAACTTAAAGAGGGAAAATGGTGAGTTGTTGTCTGATTTTAATAAGAGGTTTAACTGCATGTAGAACAAGATACCAGCTGAAGTAAAACCCACCACTACCTCTGCTAAACTCACCTATGCCAGTGCATTTGACTCTGACTTCTGTCTATTGTTGAGGGAGAGGCGATGTACTACATTGGCCGATATGCAGGATGCAGCCTTGGAAGTAGAATCAAACATCATGGCTACAGAGAAGCTCAAGGGGAATTTTTATAGGAGACAGAGGGGAAAACTTTCATTATCTTTATATCCAAAGATAGATAAAATGACCAAGATGATAGAGTCATTAGCCTCTGAAATCTCCAAATTAAAGGTTAAGCAGAACCCTGGGAAAGGAAGAGTTCCTAATACCTTTTCTCCTAGAAATCCAAATCCATATAGAAGAGCTAATGAGCAGTAGCAGATTTTGCAAAGAAACAAAGAAGCCAATGAAGACCAAATGGTGAAGACCCCTTTTCAAAATGTAGTCATGCAAGAAGAGCGGCTCTAAGAAGATGATGAGATCCATTGTATGGAAGACAAAGGCAGTGCCTCCTTTTTTACCTGAGTTGCCTATGAAAAGTCATTATTCAATGACCAGATCAGCCAAGAGTGGGATGGTGGAGTTGTTCTCCAAACTGGTGATCAACACAGATATGATCTGAGGTCGAAGATGAATAATGTCAAGGAAACTCCTGCGTAGAAAGCTGTTGTCCCTACAACATGGCAAGCTAATAAGTAGAAATGACCGGCAGTTGATCCCATCATCCTCAAAGCTCTAGCTCATGAGGTAAGAGGCCTTGACAAGTCTCCTTCTCCTTTCAGTTTTGAATCAAAAATTCAGAAGCTAATAATACCTATACCTCTGATTGAGCTGGTGAAGAATGAGCCCTTCAAAATATCTATCCTCAAGGCCCTTGAGCCTAAAGCCATCCAAGCCTCCACTGACTATGTAAATCTGTAAGATGACAAACCAGTTGTTGTTCTCAGCCCAATGATTGAAAATTATGATGACATATCCCCATCATTCTATGTCTCTTTGACTACTCATGACAAGGTCCTTCACAACTACCTTCTGGACACAGAAGCCAACCATAATCTAATGCCCAAGGCTTTCATGGATGAGTTAGGTCTTGACATTACCAAGCCTTGTCATGACCTGTTTTCTTTTGACTCTAGAAAAGTGAAATTTTTGGGATAAATCAAAGACCTAGCCATCACCTTGTCTCAGTTGCCCATGAAAAGCATGATGATGGATATTGTGGTAGCAAATGTCCCCCCCAAGTTTGGCATGTTGCATTCGAGAGGTTGGATCAAGAGATTAGGTGGAACATTGCAAAATGATCTGTCCTATGCTACTGTCCCAGTTTTTGGAGGTCATAGTAGGAGATTATACAGAGAAGATCAGTTGGCTTATATCATCAGTGATGAAAAGAATCCCACTAATCATCCCATCTATGCTGTCGACACTAATTTTGGAGCCTATATTCTTCAGATTGAAGAATCCCAATTGACCTTCATGTGGCTTAGGAAATCGGTTTGCCAGATCACAGAGGAAGAAGGCCCGCAGATTTGGGACATGTTCTTTGATGGAGCTTGTTCTAAGGAAGCTGTAGGGGCAGGTGTAGTCATTGTGTCCCTCACGCAAGAATGCATTCATTTGTCTTTCAAGTTAACTTTTCAGGTCACAAATAACATAGCAGAGTATGAAGCTTTGATATTGGGCATAAATGCTGCTAAAGAAATGGGCATCAAAGGACTGAAGGTGTTTGGAGATGCAGACCTTATCATTCAGCAGGTCAACAGAACTATCCAAACAAAGCATCCAAGGCTGAAAGCATACAGAGATGAGGTATGGAAGCTCAAGGGTTCTTTTAGTAGTTTTGGCATTTCTTACATCCCTGGAATGAAGAACCAACTTGTTGATTCCCTTGATGTGTCTGCTAGTACGTTTATCCCTCCTTTGCCTCCTAAATTGACTTAAGAAGTTCAGGTGAAATATAGACCATCTCTGCCTAACAATGTCAAATACTGGAAAGTTTTTGAAGATGATGATGATATTAATAGGTTTTTACAAGTTATTGATGAATTTTCTGAAATGCACATTGACCAAGAAAACGAAACCATTGAAGAATGCAACCAGTCCGAGCTAAAGAATGAGATTGGCCAGGATAACATTGTCCAATTGCCTAGTAACCATATACCCAAAGGATTGGTACCCCTAGAAAAGCTTTTTTATCATAATGATGTACCTTATAATCCTGCCCAAAAAGAAAATGAGTCTACAATTCATAGACATAACGTAGGGAGTCCAGACCATCCAAAGTACATAAATCTGTCCACCCACTTGTCTTCTACCCAAAGTTCTGAGTATTACATCCTGATGAAACAATTTTTTGATATTTTTGCTTGGGAGTACAATGATCTTAAGACTTACGACACAAACATCATTCAGCATAAGATTCCATTGGAGAAGAACACCATCCCTTTTAAGCTGAAGTTAAGACCTATCACCCCTCTCTTACTATTTTTGATTGAAAAGGAAATTAAGAAGTTGTTGGATGCCAAGATCATAATTCACCTAAGGTATTCAAAGTGGATAGCTAACCTTGTGGTAGTAAGAAAGAAGAATGGAGAAATCAGGATTTGTGTTGACTTCAGGAATATGAACAAATGCTCTAGAAAAGACAACTACCCCCTGCCTAAGATGGAACAGTTGCTTCAAAAAGTTTCAGGGGCTAGAGTCATGTCTTTCTTAGATGGATTTTTAGGTTACAATCAAATTTTTGTACATCCAGAAGATCAGGAAAATTCCGCCTTCACTACTCCCTGGGGCACTTTTATGTCGTCCAAGATGCCTTTTGGACTAATGAATGTTGGGGCTACATTTCAGAGGGCCATGGACATAGCCTTTGTGGGAGAGAAGGACAAGTTTGTCCTTATTTACCTTGATGACATAACAGTCCTTTCCAGCAGTCACAAGGACCATTTGCAGCATTTGAAGAAGGTGTTTCTAAAGTGCAGATAATTTGGAATTTCTGTGAACCCAAAGAAGTCACAGTTTGCCCTAGAAGAAGGCAAACTTTTGGGACATACTATTTCTGCTGAAGGTGTGAAGATTGATCCAACAAGATTTCAAGAAATTCAGACATTGTCCATCCCAAGATAAAAAAGGGACATTCAATCTTTCTCGGGCAAGATCAATTTTGTCAGGAGGTTTATTCCAAACTTTGCAGAGCTAGTGAAGCACATCACTTCCATGCTAAAGAAAGGTTCAGAAATAAAATGGGCAGATGTTGCAAGAAGCTCTTTCGATGCCATAAAACAAGCTATCATGGAAGCTCCCACTCTAATCAGTCCAGATTACACCAAGGATTCTTATATCTTCTCTTTTGCCTCTTATGATACACTTGCAGCAGTTCTATTGCAGAAAAATGATGAAGGTGTAGAGCACTATGTGGCCTTTTGCAGCAAAACTCTAAGGGATGTTGAACTAAGGTATGACCTTATTGAAAAACAAGCTTATGCTCTCATAAAACATTTAAAGGCATTTATAATTTATATTTTGCATTCCATAGTGGTTGCGTATGTACCTTCAGCATCAATAAAAGATGTCCTAACTCAGCCAGATATTGATGGAAAGAGAGCTAAATGGATTTCAAAATTCATAGAGTTCAACATAGAGGTGAAGCCCACCAAGCTTGTCAAAGGCCAGGGCTTGGCTAAGCTCATGGCTGAGGAAAATTGTAGTTTTCTAGAAATAAATTGCATGGGTTCAAATTCAGGTGGTGAGAAGACAGAGGAAGCAACAAAAGAGCAAGAGCAGAATCAGTCTTTGGTTGAAAATCTAGCCACCTGTGAATGGTATTCGAGTATAGTTCATT
This sequence comes from Pinus taeda, assembly GCA_000404065.3. Classification (NCBI taxonomy): domain Eukaryota; kingdom Viridiplantae; phylum Streptophyta; class Pinopsida; order Pinales; family Pinaceae; genus Pinus; species Pinus taeda. Next base: position 215,495 of record APFE030903019.1, on the reverse strand, counting down.
TTTTACAGAAGCTAGAAGTCCCTCCAGGGCTT
>APFE030903019.1:186914-203381 GCA_000404065.3 Pinus taeda | reverse complement strand
ACCATCGACCCCTGCAGTTCATAGAGACACATGGGAAGTTGTAGAATGACCACCATCAGAAAGGGTCCACATACCTGCAACAATTCCATTTGAACATTAAGTACAAGAAGTGAAGCACCAATAATGTTTCAGACTGCCTCAGCCGACAACCAGTCATGGCGCTGATCATTTTGCTCAACTCTTGTGGGTGCAAGACTTCGGGGTGGCTGCATCTTTATGAGAGTGATCCAGAATTCAACAACACATACCAAACATTCCTTGAAGGTAATTAAGTTCAAAATTTTCACCCCCAGGATGCACTATTACACCACCTGGGACACATATGTGTTCCTTCAAGCGAGCATGCCAAGATGATTTGGGAGGTGCACTACAGTCGAGTTGCTGGACATTTTAGAATAGAGAAAATAGTGGCAGTACTACAGAAGTATTTTTATTGGCCGAACCTTCGTCGGGATGTTGGGAGGTACATTAAATCTTGCACTGCCTGTGCCATTGCCAAACCAACCATCAATAAGCAAGGCCTATATACTCCTTTGCCTACTCCTTGTCGACATTTGGAATCCATGTCCATGGATTACATGTCAGGCCTTCCTTCTACTAAGCATGACATTGATTGTGTTTTCATAGTCATCGATAGATTCTCTAAGATGGCTATTATGGCAGCCTACAAGAAGAGTATCATAGTAGAGGCCACTGCTAAGCTCTTCCTTGAGCGAGTGTGGGTACACTTTGGGATCCCACAGTTCATTATCTTCGATCAGGACAATAGATTCCTAAATGCATTTTTGTTAAGTCTCTGGTTGGTGTTGGATACCAAACTCACTAATTCTATGACTTTCCATCCCCAAACTGATGGCCAAACATAAGTCATCAACATGTTGATCGTACACATTATGTGCATGTACAACTCGAAGCATTCATGCACATGGGATGTCCAACATAGCTACAACAAAGCTCTCCATAACTCAATGAGACACAACCCCTTTCAGGTAGGGCTGGGATTTCAGCCATTATGTCCCATTGGTGTGGCCATACCATTTGCAGCTACTCAAGCAGATTTAGCTTATGTTCAATCCAAAGTCGATGGGGCTAACAACTTCATTGAGTGCATTCAACACATTTGCCAATAGGTCCATGATATATTGGATAGAGCTAATGCTAAGTATAAGCAATGCCATGATTAGCATCGCGTGCCACCCAAGTTCCAGGTGGGTGACAATGTTTGGCTACATTTGCAGAAGGAGCCCGTCGTTGGACCCCACCGCAAGCTTCAGCCACTTTGATATGGGCCATACACCATCAGCAAGGTTGTAGGGGATAATGCCTTCGAGCTTAGCATTCCACCGTTCCTTGGTTTACACCCAATGTTCATTGTAGACCGCCTTCGGCCATACTTTCCACCATTGTTGGACACATCCAATGTTGCAGAACAACTCACACTAATATAGCCAAACTCAGACTGCATGGAACAAACCACAACTAATTAGATCATGGACACACAAATCAAGAAAACTTGCCAGCATAAGATCCAACTATATCAGATTGTCAAAGCTGGCCAAATCCTTCACCAAGGCAAGTGGCTCACTGGAGACCAAGTTCAACAGAAGTTTCCCCATCTCATGGTGGCACTCAATGCAATGGGGACCATTTCTTCCTAAGGGGGGAGGAATGATCCAGGTGGATATTGGTGGCCACTTGCCTATTCCACTTGGACCCCCAACACTATCTCTTTCAGTTTTTTGGTTTCCTTAATTGTAGGAAAATTTATTATTTTTGACAGTTTTTCGAGTCCTGAACTTCCGGAATCGTTTTGAGGCCCTAGACGATGTTTTCAAGGAAAATAGAGAAACAAAAATATCACAAATTGTCTTACCAAATTATTTTTGGCCTCCTCTTTGAGATATTTGAAACAAGGTATTATGATAGCCAAACATATATCGTATGCCAAAGTTACAAACCAGAGATGTTGATGTACCAATTTACCCAAATGGGGCCCACAGTTTTGGCGCTTCATCTCCTAGGGTTAGGTTTTTGGATGTTTAGGGTTTTCCATTGTTTCTCAATAATAAATATCATTTGAGCCTCATTGTAACACAGTTCATAGGCATGTAGCTGCCACATCTCTTCTCAGAGATAAGATATCATCTTCTGAGCTAGTTTATTTCCATTCTCTTTGTAATCATATTTTAGCATTATGATATTAATGAAATGAAGTGTTATTTCTGCTTCGTTTCTGTATTTATGGTTATATGTGTAATTTGTTGTGTTTTTGTTTAAGTTTGGGTCATATTATTAACTTGAGCCACCATGTCGAGCAATGCCCTGACATAGGACAAGTTGAAGATAATGGTTGCAAAGAGAGCCATTGAGTATGCAGAGAGCGGGATGGTGTTTGGGTTGGGCACCATCAGGCTAGAAATCAAGCATGGGAGGAACAATATTCAATCATGTACAAAAATAAATGATTTAATATCTAATATTCATGCATATCAAACTAATTTTAAATCGATAAGGAGGAAGGTAGGCATTGAGAGAGAGGACTTATGGATCCATGAGCCCAAAAATAGCCCAAAACAATGAGGGACAAGTGATTTATGGTTCCTACAAGTGAAATGGATGGTATCACAATGAACATATGTTATTCTTAAGCAATCATGCGACAGAAAAAGCTTGGTGCACATCTACAACCTAACAAATAGAGATTGAAGGCAATAAACAATGAAGGAGTTACAAAGAGGGGATATAATGTCTGATTTTGGCTTTGATACCATGTTAAGCCAAGGAATAACTCCCGAAACTAGATGTTTTTTTCATTGATTTGAATAGGTTTATATAACATTACAAAAGTAACCTTTTATCTTCCAAGGTAGTTTCCTATTCTAAGTGTTCATATTTCCCTTATTTACATATTTACAAAATACCCACCAAATCCCAAAGGATTGTATGTCTAACATAACCCCTTTTGTATCACCACAATCTTAGCTTCCCTTCAAAAATTATGATAACTTTAAGTCAAGAAATAATGTAAAGCCTTGATTTAGGATTTGCTATGTTGATAGACCTTTCCCATGTTAAAATTTTGGTTTTGATGATTTTTTCATGGCATGAACTTTAATAGATACTCTTTGAGATCCCACTAACCCTTTTCAATTTAGAAATTTGAAGGAAAATCTAGATCCAAGATACCAAAACATGTTTTTGGTGTCTCCTAGATGAGCGGACATGTACCAACTACCACTTCATCAATATTTCCTTAACAACGATAAAATTTGAGTATTAATCATCCCATTATGTTATTTATGTAATCCCATAAGTGGCACTCAATTTATACCTTGTAACATTAATATATGATCGTTTACAAAATCCACCTATATAAGTCTAATTTAAGGACTAGGCAAAAGCCATAAAAAGTTGTAAATCTTATAACTCCACATATATGGTGAAGAAGTTCTAAAACTGTTACCTAATATAATTTACTCTTCCATTTATCAACCTAGAAATTCCATGCAATTACAATAATAAAAATTCAAAACTAGAGTGAAAATGGTAAGATGATTTATTTGAAGGAGTCAAACCAAGGGCCTCGACTTTGATACCAAATGTTATAGGGAAAATATCCAAATCAACAGAAAGATCCAATTGAATATTATGAATCCTAAATGAGGATTAAAATTGAATGAATAACAATGATACTTCAATGGTGTAACCTTGTTTATATGTTAATTTTATAAATAACTCTCAATGATAACTAAATTATACCTCCATGGTGTATATGGGAGCCAACTGGTGCAACTACATATAACAAGTCGAAAAATAATGGTAATGTGAATATAAAGATAACAATGTAATTTCATAAGACCATGGGGTTTAAGAACCTTTCAAATCAATGACCCTTCTAACCATAACAGTTTGATCACTAGTGATTAGTGAATTTCCAAATGCAGAGTTATAAATATGAGCATCGAACCATGATTCTTTCAAAAGTAAGGGGACTAAGCATTCTACCTATAATAGCCCTTTGCTAATTGAATTTCCATCGAGAAAGTGTCATTCTAATTTTCCCAAATATTCTTTATGGAGAATGAGGAGAATGATACATAATCCTAATAATGGGGATGCTCAACATTATGATATTGTCACTGGTTTGGCATAATTCCATTGTATTTTGTCTATGTTAGAGGTGTAAAAAACTTTTCTTCATGAGTTAACCTTAACGAATTTTATTGATCCTACCAATTGGCTATTGTGTCATGTCCCTTCTCAAAAACGTTAGTAACAAGGTGAAACTACATAATTTTGGCACATTTTTTACTTAGGAAGAGGGCCCCACACTTCGACTTAGGGACTTTGGGGCTAATTCGACTCTATTTAGCAACTAGTGGAATGTGGGGGCCACCCACATGAGGAATTCAAACTAGCCATTCGATGTGCTTGGCAGGAAATGGGTGGATGGATGGGCCACCATGAGGCTGAGGAGGCCCAAGGAGATATAAGGAGAGATCAACTCTCATTTTGGATCATCTTTGACATTTTCAGACAAACACTCATTTGTACGCTTTGTTGTTTAGCAAGTCTACCAGTTGTTTAGCCACAAGTCTGTCATGTGGGAGATTCAACCTCTACTTCAGGGGACCATCTGTACCCTCCCTAGGGAGTTTGTTCTACAGGAGTTTTTAGAAGTTTTGGGGTAGCAACACACATCAGTAACCAACGCAGAGAGGGGAGCGTGTGTTTCTGGGTAGGCAAGAATCACGCAAAGGGAGTTTGAGACTAGCAGGGATCTCATTTCTTGTCAGGAGGCCAGAGAGATGAGGCAGTAGCATTGGGCAAGCATTTTCGCTGGAGCTTTTAGCTAGGAGAGCCAACATAACAAAAATTCGCATTTCTAGGCAGAGGGATAGTGTAAAGGCCATTCAACAGAATTTCGTGGTGTTTGGGAGCAACTGATCCAAGCCAAGAGTTCATCTGGGAAGTTAGGAATTGGATAGAAGGGGTGAACCCAACATTTTGGAGGAGTTTGTAGAGGTATTCGTAGGGAGTTTCTAGCAGGTCAAATTTGGCGGCCATAGTTGGGGTGAGGCTCCAAGGGGGTAAAAAAAATAATTCAAAATCATACAAATTCCCTTTTGGGTTTTTTTGGGTTTTGGTCAAGGAGTTTGGGGTTAAAAGCATATAAATTTCTAGGTGGTTTTAGTGCATTTTCCAACCATTTGAGATTTAGTAGTGCAGTAGTTTTCTTAGCAGCAGAGTGCCGATTGGTTCAGCAGCTCGACAACCTTCAACTCAATCATTTTCCTATCTAGGTTTGATCCCGCTTGTCCATTGAGACAAGCCCAGGTGCACCATACCACTATCTATTATATTTGGCTTGCAGAAATATAATAAAATGGCTCAGAAGTTCTTCATTTGTATTTTTTCTATGGGTGCTTGATGAATATTTCGTTTTTGTATTTTCTGCATAGAATATTTACTGCTATCACTTGTATTTCCTATATTGGATCATTACAGTGGTATCAAAGCCTATTTCTTGGCTTATCTATGGGGATTGTCTTGTATGAGGGATGGGGGCCAATAGAACATCACCTATTGTAGACAGAGGTAAAGGAGCAAAGAAAGGGAGTTAGAAATTACTCTAGACATAGAGGACAGGGGGAAAGCAGTAGCAGAAGAGGAGGAAATGAGAGAGCCCAAGAGTAGGGAGGAGATGGATTTCGACAATGTCCTGAGGGCCTTGAGTGACTTGGCCAAGGGGAAGAAATACATGTTGGAGGATATCAAGTCACAAAACAGAGAGAGGACCACCCCTAGAGGGTTTCTATGTGGGGAAACTTCTAGGGCCTCTCAACTATTCGGTCATCCCTCACCAGCCGCGCAACGCCCTTCAATTAGTGTACCAAGTCATGTTACACTACCTTCCTTCATGCTAGTGGCACAAATCGAGGCTACAAGAGAGGAAGACCTTCACCAGATGGGAGATTACTTCAGAGAGTGGTAGTCTATGGATGAAGACTTCAAAGAAGCCAAGAACTACAAGCTACAGAGAACCATATGGAGGATGTATTTCCCTACTTTTGATGGCACTGCAAGTGCACAACCAGGGCTTGGGTTGAGAAGATGGACACATACTTCCAACTCAATCGGATGAGAGAGCAGGAAGCCATTAAGACGACCACATTGCACATGGAAGGGGAAGCCCATGATTGGTGGTTTCATGGCTTGAATGCCCTAGGGAATGCCCACATAGTTTCTTATGAGGACTTCACTAGGAGGGTGGTGGAGCGATTTGATTAGAGGAATCTGGAGGCTCATTTCAAAGAGTTGACCCAACTGCACCAAACAGGCAACCTGGAGCAGTAATTTTTAGATTTTCTATGGGTGTCAATGATGTTCCAAGATCTATCTAAGGCAAGGAGGATGTAAACCTTCATTGAGGGCTTACTTGAGCCCCTACATGGACTGGTGAAGTCACACAGACCTTCCACGATGCAGGAAGCAGTCTCGTGTGCCAAAGATTTGTCTGAGGAGGACACATGTGACTAAACCTCCACCTCAAAGGACAACACATGGGAGGGGGTAACTAGATAAGGAGACACAGACCGGAGGAGGAAGTTGTGCTTCACATGCAGAGAGCCCTGGGCACTAGGTCATCAGTGCACTACTGGGAGAGCACACTACATTGAGGTTTTTTTCTTATAGTGATCAGGAGGATGAGGTGGAGCAGGATGATGGTGGGGTAAATGGTGGGAGTCTAACAGACAGAGGGCCACCACCACCACCTCCACAGGTTGGGGCATCCCTTGCCCCATAAGGGGGAGTTCTAACTTACTTATGCGAGATTCCCAATTTTTTTACACTGAGGATCAGAGGCACTGTATAGGGACAGAGGGTGTCAGTGCTGGTGGATAGTGGGGCTACCCACAATTTCATAGATGCCCAGATGGTCCAGAGGAGGGGCCTCACCAAAACAGAGTTTGAGGGTTTCTCAGTCCTAGTACCAATTGACTGTACCATCTAGTGCACTAGATATGTGCCCTCCTTGACAGTAGTTATGGGGAACTACTCGATGACGAACTACTTCTTTGTGGTCGATGTGCCAAACACCAACATGATGATGGGTGTCCAGTGGTTGTATTCCCTTGGGTGAGTCACGACGGACTGGAGGAAACCAAATATGGAGTTCATTGGGCTAGATTGCAAACTGGTAGTCTTGAGAGGCATGCAGACTTATCCACCTTAGATGTTTTGGTCCACAGGATGGAGGAAGACTTGCGACAAGGGGACATTGCATGGGAAGTTGAGCTGAGGATCTCAGAGGCTGGGGGATAGGTACAACCACCACTAGCAGACATAGATGCTTTCTTGGATAGGTATGCAGTAGTGTTTGGGGATATTCCACCAGGGCAACCACCACACAGAGGATTTGAGCACACCACTGAGTTGGAGTTGGGTGTATAGGTAGTGATCACTACTCCTTACATGCATCCCAAAGCCTATAAGGACAAGATAAAGAAGGCCATCCAGGAGCTGCTTGCATTGAGCCATATTAGGCCAAGTTCCATTCCTTTCGCTTTTTTAGTGGTGTTGGTGAAGAAGAAGGATGGAACCCTTCGGATGTGCATTGACTACCAGGTCCTCAACCGGAAGACTTTAAAGAACTAGTACCCTATCCCCTGCATTGACGAGTTGATGGATGAGCTTAGAGGATTCAAGTACTTCTTTAAGATTGATCTGCGTTTAGGGTACCACCAGCTTAAGGTGAGGGATCGGGATATCCCTAAGACAACTTTTTGGTGCCACTATGGGCAGTTTGAGTTTCTAGTCATTCCATTTGGGCTGACCTACACTCCAGCCACATTCTAGTCAAGCATGAACCATGTCTTCCGGGGACAGTTGAGGAGGTTTGTGCTAGTGTTCTTCGATGACATTCTGATTTATAACCAGATATGGGAGGAGCACCTCCAACACTTAGAGGAGTTATTGCGCATTCTGGAGGAGAAGCACTTTTATGCCAAGCTCTCCAAGTGCAAGTTTGGGTTGACAGAGATGCTCTACCTAGGGCATATCATTGGAGAAGATGGGGTGACGGTCCATGAGGAGAAAATTTGGGCCATCCGAGATTGGTCAGTACCCTAAGACGTGACTACGTTGAGGGGCTGCTTGGGTATTTGCACCTACTACACGAAGTTTGTCAAAGGGTTCTCGTAGCTGGCAGTTCCTTTGACCGACTTGACCAAAAAGGGGGCCTTTGCATGGACTGATGGAGCACAAGTCGCCTTTGATCACCTCAAGGAGGTGATGAGCAGTTTCCATTTTTTGGCACTTCCAGACTTTTCCCAACCATTCACAGTGGAGTGTGATGCATCCGGGGTAGGAGTTGGAGCAATATTGTCACAGGAGAGGCATCCCATAGCTTTTGAGAGTCGAAAGCTCCTACCGCATGAGTTGTCATATTCCATATATGACAAGGAGATTCTGGCCATTATGCATGCATTGGCCAAGTTCCATCAGTACTTGGTGGGAAATCGGTTCCAAATGAAGATTGACAACAGTCTTCAACATTTCATGGGGCAGCAGGGCCTCAATGACAAGCAACAATGATGGGTCAATAAGGTGCAATCCTACGAATTCAATATAGAGTATGTGCAGGGAAAGCACAATGTGGTGGCCAATGCTCTATCTCGAAGGCCAACTGGGTTATCTCTCATGAGCGTCTGCCATGATTGGAAGGCTTAGTTGTTGGTGGAGTACTCCAAAGACAGGAGGGCATGTGATGTATTGGAGGGTACACACGTAGATGAGAATTACTGTGTGATGGATGAGGTCATCTATTACAAGGGGCACATTTACTTAGTGCCCAACTCGCGGTTGAGAGAGAGAGTACTCCAGGCAGCTCATGATTCACCATTGTCCAGACACCATGGGTTCCAGAAGACTTATATGGCTGTCTGAGAGAGATTCACGTGGAAGGGCCTTAAGGAGGATGTGTTGCAGCACGTAAGGGAGTGTGAGGTTTGTCAGAGGAAGAAGGGGGAGCTGACCCACCCCACGGGATTGCTACAACCACTTCCCATTCCAGAGGGGAAATGGGAAAGTATTTCAATGGATTTCATCACAGGGCTCCCCACAGTGCAAGGGAAAGATTGCATATACGTAGTGGTTGACAGATTGACCATTTTTCCCACTTCTTCACCATCCCCACTAGGTACACGACTGCATAGGTTATCGAGTTGTTCTTTCGAGAGATTTTCAAATTGCATGGGCTCCCCAAGAACATGTGAGTGACAAGGAAAACATATTCATGGGAGGCTTTTGGTAGGAACTCTTCAGGTTGGTTTGGACGAAGCTCACTCCTAGCACCAATTATCATCCTCAAACAAATGGCCAGACGGAGAGAGTTAATCAGTGGTTGGAGGGGTACCTGAGGAACTATGTGACAGATCAATAGAGCACGTGGGTTTGGTGGTTTCATCTGGGCAAGTACTCCTACAACACCATGCACCACATGTCCATCAGTATGACTCCTTTTCATGCCCTTTATGGAAATGAGGAATTGACTTTTGCTGATTATTTTTTGGAGACATCTGGGCCCCAAAGGCCAAGGAATAGGTCCAAGAGAGCTAAGATATCCTCAAGGCTCTCACGGATAATTTGGTAATAACCAAAAATCAACAAAAACTTTATGCAAACCGACACAGGATAGAGAGACACTTTGAAGAGGGGGATTTGGCATACCTCCGACTGCAGCCTTACAGGCAGTCCACGTTGAAACAAAAGGGGGCTGAGAAACTATATCCACACTTCTATGGGCCCTACCGGGTGATTAGGCGAGTTGGGGAGGTGGTTTATGAGCTGGAGTTGCCTCAGGGGAGTAGGATCCACAATGTTTTTCATGTCTCATGCCTTAAGAAGGTATTGGGATAGTAGGTGACAACAACAACCAATATACCCCCACTAGATGATGAGGGCCACTTGGTGTTGGTACCAGAGGCCATTTTGGAGAGCAGAGAGAGGAGACTGAGGAACAATACCATCAGGGATTTCTTGGTGCGCTAGAAGAACTTGTTGGATGAGGATGCCATCTGGGAAGGTGATCACATATTGGAGCACCCAACTTTGAGGTTGCTTGAGGGCAAGCAACATTTGGGAGGGGAGGAATATCATGTCCATTCTCAAAACATTAGTAATAGGGTGTAGCTACACAATTTTGGCACATTTTGACCTAGGAAGAGGGCCCCACACTTCGACTTAGGGACTTTGGGGCTGATTCGACTTTATTTAGCAGCTAGTGGAATGTGGGGGCCACCCACATGAGAAATTTGAATTAGCCATTTGATGTGCTTGCAGGGAAATCAAATGGGTGGATGGAGGGGCCCACATGAGGCTAATGAGGCCCAAGGAGATACAAGGAGAGATCAGCTCTCATTTTGGATCATCTTTGACATTTGGAAACAAACACTCATCTGTACGCCTTACTGTTTAACAAGTCTACCAGCTATTTAGCCACGAATCTCTCACATGGGAGATTTAACCTCTACTTCGGGGGGCCATCTGTGCCCGCCCTAGGAAGGTTGTTCTACAGGAGTTTTCAGGAGTTCCGGGGCAACAACACACATCAATAACCAATGTAGAGATGGGAGTGTGTATTTCTAGGCAGCTAGGAATCACGTAGAGGGAGTTTGAGACCAGCAGGGATCTCATTTCTTGTGGATAGGTCAGGGAGATGAGGTAGCAACATTGGGCAAACATTTTCACTCGAGCTTTCAGGTAGCTAAGCCAGCATACCAGCAATTCACATTTTTGGGCAAAGGGACAACACAGAGGCAATTCAACAAAATTTCATGGTGTTTAAGAGCAGCTGATCTGGGCCAAGTGTTCATCCGGGAAGTTGGGAGTTGGATAGCAGGGGTGAACCCAACATTTTGGAGGAGTTTGCAGAGGGATTTGCAGGCAGTTTCTAGCAGGTCAAATTTGGCAGTCATCGCTAGGGTGAGGCTCCAAGGGGGTCAAAAAACAGAATTCAAAACCAAACAAATTGCCTTCTGGGTTTTGGCCAAGGAGTCCGAGTTTAAAAACATATAAATTTATGGGTGGTTTTAGTGCACTTTCCAGCCATTCAAAATTCAGTAGTGCAGTAGTTTTCTAGGCAAAGTTGTGCAAATTGCTGCAGCAATTGGGCAACCTTTAGCTCAACCATTTTCCTACCTAGGTTTGGTCCTGCTTGTCCATTGAGACAAGCCTAGGTGCACCATTCAACTATCTATTGTATTTAGCTTGCAGAAATATAATAAAATGGCTCAGAAGCTCTCCATTTGCAGTTTTTCTGTGGGTGCTTGATGAATATTTCGTTTTTGTATTTTGCTGCATAGAATATTTACTGTTATTACTTGTGTTTCCTATATTGGATCATTACATACTGAATGGCCGCATCAGTCTAAACATTAGCTAATTATATTATTCATGAACATATGCTAATACAAATAGATTTATTGAAAAATCATAATAATATTCATAAAACATTAACATTCAACAAGTAAGAAAACAAAAAATAATAGTGAGAGCAATACATTTATAGTGGAAAACCTTGATCTCAATCTTCCCATTTCCTTGCATATCTCCATCTTTATTTCTCCTCTTACAATATATTTATACATTCAAGTCACCTTCCTAGGTCATTTTATCACCCCACAAGCACCCATCATGATTGTCTCGTTAATAAAGGTAGGGTTTTAACTCTAAACACCATGAATGCTAGGTTATTAGCATTTGATTTAGGTAACACATAAATGAATCTTCCCTATTAGGTTGAGTTTTTCACCATGATCATTATTAGGAATTTCAACATTCATTGACGTATACTAGATGATGAATCTTCATGTTGTGTCATTTCATGAATGCTCTAGAACCAAGTAGGCTCTCCTAATATTTACCATTGCAAAGTACTGTGTGAACCTTTTATGGGAACCCTATGTAACATTTGGTAATTTATAATAATATACCTATTACCTTAGGTGGTGAAGTTGTTTTGATTAATGTAAAAGTTGTGAATACCCCTTTGGGCTACAACATGCTACTTGGGAGGAACTACATTTATGCTTTGAAGATGGTGTTATAATCTATCACTCACACCATGCAATTTCCCTATGAAGGGAAAATGGTCATTAATGACCAACTCACCAACCAACATATATAAAGTGCCACTTCTATACAAAAATTGGATAAGTTATGATATCTTGAATCCCATAATTTTGGATATCAACTTTTGTATTTTGAAGGATTCATCGCTGCCAAAGACATTTTTCAATGTTCTTCTACAAATATCTCATTAGGCTCATTACAAGCTTACACCATTATCATAAACTTAGGTTTGGGTTGGATAATTTGGTTAACTTCTCCTTCCACTGATCTCTAACCCTACAATACGTTCATACACAAATATGGAACTACTTTTTGAAACTTTTCTAATGAGGTTATAAGCTAGCCAAACTTATGAGGGCTTTGTAAATTCAAGCCCTTAACTAAGGTAATAAATACTCTTATAGATAAAATCATTTTCGAGTGTTTCTAGATAGCTAATTAAGAGCCCCTTTCCCACCTCTTGATTCAGCGACATGGTCCAATTTAAAATATATTATTCAACAAAAATTAAAGAAGATTATTAACCTAACATTAATGGTGTTGTCTATCTCTTCTACATTTTAATTTTTTTATTGGATTTTGATGATACAATTTTGGGGAGATTATGATTTTTAGTTGTATAAATTATATTTTTAAATGCATAAATAAATTAATACTCTAAAAAAATCCCTAAAACACTCGAATTATACAAATTACACCACTCAAATTTATAATTATACCTAATATCAACCAAAATTTATATAAAATTAACAAAAATAAATCAAAAATAAAAAACTAAAATATCAAACAAAAACCATAACTAACATCACTTAAAAGTAAGTTAGTTATAAGCTTACTGTTGTCACGAGTTTTTTCTATTCATTAGTAGCTTAATTGATCCATATATATTTAGTGTTTAAAAAAATATTATTTTCTTGATTAGTGGCTTACTTGATCATTAACTATATATATAGCCTAGTGTTTAAAAAATATATAAGGTGTGTGGTTCCTATACATTAAAAACAAAACAGATGCGCTGGCAACAAGTTGGAAGGCAAATGGTCATGTTGGTTCGGGGTGTTTTTTAAATGGTTTGATAATAAGTTGTCATACTCTTTTCCTTTATTCATCATAATATCATAGCCTAGTGTTTCGAAGAATGAGTTCTCTACGTTGCGAAACTTAAGAAACCTACCTATGCCGATTTTTATCTGCGTTGGATTAGGGTGCCCGGGACCAGCACATAGGTTTCGAATTTATTCATTAGAATGTATTTTTTGAATATATAAATAGATTCAATATAATAAAAATATATGGCGTATTAGAATTCTTTACTTTAAATAATTTAAATTTAAGTATTTAAAAATTTAAATGAATTCTAGTTACTATAAAAATATTTTTTTGTCTATTGGTGAGACTATATGTTTTCCATATATTAACATTGACACGAGTGGTAGAGACAAAAAAAGCTTCATAAGCTTTTTAAAATTTTAATTGAAGAAGTTTAAATTATTTTTATTATTATTAATTTTTAATATGGTCGATTATTTTATATTCATTTAAAAAATGACTATATACCTTGATACAATGTTTTTGGATTATAGGAAGAGGATTCCAAAGCTAGATCTTCTCGACTTATACTTCATATTGATACATTTGTTGAAATATATCCTATATATCTTATTATACTGCCTGCATAAACTCTAATATATAGTTGCAGAAGATAGATACATTTACATTTCATCAAATGTTTATTGAGATGCAGTAACAACTAAGTGAGTCCACCAGTTTATCTGAGAAGAGCACTTGTTGATTCTTGTTGAGATGAACTAACTATTCTATGTGTTCTTAGTTGATAGATGTCTCTTCTTTCTGATTGGGTGAGTTGCTATGGATGTCGGAGCTAGAGGTGTCTGCAATTTTCTTCTCCACCATTTCTCGCAAGGAGGATAATGTATGTTCCAAGTGTGTGCACAACGATTAGTGATATTGTCAAATGTTTCTTTGAATGCTGCTAACTAGTAATATAGAAACTCGATTTTTGATGAGCATCTATTGTTCCATTTATCTTGCAACTGTTTGATCTGGTCCAATTCATTTATGAGAGATTTGTAATGAGTGAATTTAGGAGGGGATGTCATGGAGAAGGGGAGGGATGAAGATGAGGGGAGGAAAGAAGAGGAGTAAAGCGGGAGGGGAGAGTAGGAGTTGAAATGTAGACAAGGACAAAGGGAGCGAACAATAGATATGAAAGAGTGCAATGGGAGAAGGCAGGGGAGGTCGATTTATAAGTTTTATTCTGAATGCTAGATGATCCATTCACCATCCCATGAGCTCTGAGAAGGATCAAGCAAGTGGGTGCAGTGAGTACATTAATAATACGAAAAAGATACACAAAGATATGTTGAAGACTAATCGACACTTTGAGAATGCTCATTTGTTCAGGAATAGAGATTCTTCTAGCAACTTGAAAGGATAAATCTTGATGTGCCAAAGCAGAAGTCATTATGAGGCTTGGGACGAGTGAGATTTAAGGGATATTCTTGGTACAAACTTCACTGTTGACCCTGACTTCACCTTGAGATTTGCAACATGCATTTTTAGCTAAAGCATCATCTTTACTATTGTTTGTTCTCAAGACATGAAAGTGTGATACATTACCCGGATTTTTTAAATGATGTTGAACACGACTGATAATTTGCTCCAGATCAAAGTTGGTAGGTCTACTGTTCTTTACTATGTGTTGGATGAGGATTGCAGAATCCCAAATTACTATAGGGCTCCTGAGATTGTAGTCACGAAGAAGTTGAGCACCCATAAGAATATTTTAGGCCTTAGCCCTGTTGTTTGTTTCCCAAGCCCCATTCATAATTTATTAATTCTTCACCCTTGTGGCCCAAAATTAATCCCCTTGCTCTGTCACAGCCAAGGTTAAATTTAGAAGCCCCATCAAAGAAAAGAAAAGGATGATTATGTTCTTTGAGTCAAGTGTTGAATTCTTCTCCTTTTAATATGACCTTCCAGTTGGGCAATGTAATTTGACTTCTTGCTAAAGGATGCATGCTAGGAGGGAGTCTATCCAAAACAAAGCTAAATCATAGTCATTCCTCAGGTTGTAGGAGAAGATTGTTGAATTGTTTCTTCCTTTCTTAAGTAGAATGGATAGATTTAGGGGCATTGAATGCCTCTCTTTTTAAAATTCTCTGAAGTGAGAATTTTCCCTTTAAGCGATGTCCATATAAAAAACTTGATTTTAGGGAGACTTTTATTTTTCCAGAAAATTTTCCATAGAGGCCAGATAGGCTGATTTTCCTAATCTCCCTGAAGTTTTTCATATCCACTTTTAACTGAATAATCCTTTCCAGCAAGATTCCACTTGAAACCACCAGGTTGTCTATAGAGATTTTGGTTTTTCTCCCTTGAGGTGTTGAAGAAGGAGAAGCCATTGAGGATTCAAACTTGGAGGAAACACCGGGTTTTTCCAACCCTCCCATGAATTTTCATGCGGATTCCAATATGAATTTTGGTCAAGATTGGTTATGCCTTTTCCAAAGAACCAGGTCTTCAGAAGATGGAGATCTAGAAGAGCAGAGAGTGTTGGCCCTCACTTTTGGTCTATTTTTGCTTAAGGAAACTTACTTGATCCTTATATTTTCCATCCATTTTCCATCACATCCATCTCATTTTGATGTATTTTATGCATATTCAGGTGTTTAATATTAATTTTGCAATTTCTAGAAGTTTTTATGAAAAATGAGTTTCAAGTACAATTTTGGACTGAATCAGAAATTCTCATAATAGCTATGTGGATGACATATTTGCAGGACACTTGGGATCGAGCTGGATGCATGAATGGAAAGCTTGGGAACTAGGAATGAGCTAACTCCACTTGGTTTGGTCAAAACAAGCTTTATAGGCCCGGTCAAGGCTGGTCAAACATGACTAGTCACCAGAAAATCCCCAGGAAATAGGGCAGTTTTGAGATTTTATGGGATTGACGATATTTCTTGGGATGAATTGGATGAGTTCGACTTATATAGGTGGATATGATTAGATATGATTGTTAGAAAGATTATAGATTAGTTTGTTTCATAAAATTCTATTTAAGACAAGACTTTGATGGCTTATGTAATGGAATTTATATGTAACTTTTGTATAATTTATGCTGAGA
The DNA here is from genome assembly GCA_000404065.3 of Pinus taeda. Lineage (NCBI taxonomy): Eukaryota > Viridiplantae > Streptophyta > Pinopsida > Pinales > Pinaceae > Pinus > Pinus taeda. The sequence goes on along the minus strand of APFE030903019.1, from coordinate 187,096 downwards.
CACTTTAGAGTTGGAAGCTAATTTGAAGAACATGTTTCATTTCAATTTGTTGTTCATGCTTGGTTGATTTACTGAAGTTGTTGTAGCTGAGATTTCTTCAAGTTTGCAAGGCAAGGGTGGAGGGCCCCCACACCAAGCTAAGTGCACTTCTTGGTTCAATTTTCATAGTTTTCATAGATTAG
>APFE030903019.1:155275-186458 GCA_000404065.3 Pinus taeda | reverse complement strand
CCCTTCTATTTGATCTTGAACTAAAACTGAATTTCATTCTCCATTTCTTATTTGAAGTTATTTCTGCATTTCTCGTTTAAAGCAATGGTGATTGTGATATAGTAAGATTGTGAAGAAGGATAATTTGGACCTCCTTAGTTAGGAGCCTCTTCTTTTACATCTTTTGCATCATAAACCATTGTTAATCAGTGCTCTTAGATTTATCTTCATGAAAGTAGGATTGTAGGGAAGGACAACCTGATTCTCCTAAGTTAGGAGCCTCTTCCCTCATATATTACATAAATGAATTAGAAATTGTTAAAATAGGTTTATATTTGTAATATGTGCTTCCTTAATTCTTCAAATTTTATCTTCTAAACTTGATTATATCTAATGTCCATATACTGTGGATTTGCCTCCAAGTTTTACAAACCCGGATTGATAATTAAATACTTGTGTTAATCTATGTTAATAAATTAGCCCAACAGAGAGACCAAGATTACCCATTATACTATCTTCCCATATATTAATATCTTGCCCTCCCCTTAGGATTTTGGATGTGTTAGCTTGCATGAAATGAAGATTTTTTTAACATAAATTTCGAATTTTGGAATAGGGCCTATTAGGAATTTGGATTTAGATGAGTTGATGACAAGGGGCGCTTATGTATTTCTACTCTAAGACCTGATTCCACCATTATGATTCCCCGAATATTAATTCCAGATTAATTTTTCTCCCAATGCTAAAATCTTTAGGCTCGGCTGTCTTATGGTGATCCCCCCTTGTGATATAGCATAATCACCTTTTTCCAACTTATCATGCTAAACTTTTATGTTTATGTGTTACCTCCCTGCGATAGAAAATTCCAGATTATCAACTCAATTTGATTTTGTATTGTTGTCGGAGTCTACACTATTGTAAATTGATATAGTGGCGAGGCTGGAAATATTGATTTAATTAAAATTATCCCACAGTTGAGCCATTTCATTTCCCGATGTCATAATTTTTTCTTCATTTTGTCTATCACATGTATCTAGATTTCTAATTTCATTGGGTTTTTAAAGATTGGCATGCCCAAATATTTGAAAAAAGACCAGTCCACTTTAAAAGGAATTCCAAAAAGTTGAGAGATTTTTTGGAGAGTTATGCTTCGTGTATTCCATCCATATATGTTACTTTTCATATTATTAAGAAGGTTGATAAAGGCTTCCAAAAATTGATCTAAAATGGATTTGAAGCTTCTAGCGATAATACAAGAGGCTCCTCCAATAAATAGTGTATCTTCGGCAAATTGAGAGTGATTCATGCTTTTCGTTCTTGTACTGAATTGAATTCTTGTTATGAGTCCACTTTGCATGTTTTTCTCTATTTTTTTGCTGAGGGTTTCCGCCATTATAATAAATGGGAAAGGGGATATAGGGCATCCTTATCTAATACCCCTAGAGCTTTGAAAAAATTGACTTAGTATTCCATTAATTAGGGGAGCAATCCAGGGATTGTGAATGCAAGCTCTAATGAGGTCAATGAAACTACAATCAAAACCTAGTTTGTCTAGAACAACAAAAAGGAAGGAGTGTCTAACTTTATCAAAAGTGTTAGCCATATCTAGCTTTAGGATGAATCCTTGGTCTCCTCGAGAAATGCTCAAATGAATGGCTTCTTGGACAAAGAGAATGGTGTCTACAATTTGTTGATTCGAAATTATATGAGGGAGGATTCTTTTAAGGCAGTTTGCAATGGTTTTAGTTATAATTTTCTAGGAGGCATTGCATAAAGAAATTGGCCTGAAATGATTAAAGGAATTAGGCCTAGTCTCTTTGGGTATATGAGCAATAAAAGTAGAATTTGTATTACCTCCAATTTTGTGCTTGATTTGAACCCATCATATCATCTTGAGTATATCTTTATTGATGAGATACCAAAATGCACCGTAGAAGGAAATGGTGAAATCATCTGGTACTGGTGCATTACCAAGTTGCAGGCTCCATATCGTTGTTTCCAATTCCTCTTCCTCCACTGGTCTGAGTAAGGATGCATTATCTTCTTTTGAGACCATTTTATGTATGGTTCTCAAAAGATCTTCGAAATTGTTTGGTTCCGGATCTGCTATTAGCAATCTCTTGAAGTGTTGATGTGCTTCCTCCTTGATCTCTTCCTACCCTTCAACTATTTCATTTCCTTCTCCATTAATAGCTTCTCTCTAGTTCTTTATTCTTCTCACTTTAGTTTGGTTATGGAAAAAAGTCGTGTTCATGTCCTTGACTTGTAACTATAAACTCCTAGACTTTAATCTCCAACTTTATTCTTCTTTTATGTTTGTTTGGTATAACTCCCAATATATTTTTTTCTCCTTGATTTGCAGCTCTTTAGTGTCTTCTTCATTTTCCAGTTTATCCTGAACTTGCTCTAGTTCTCTTTGCAGCTCGATTTTCCTATGTAATGGATCCTTGAAGCGTGATTTAGCCCATTCTTTGAGACTTATTTTGACCAATGTTAGCTTAGACTCGCATATGTATCTAGGAGAGCCATTAATTCATGTTTTCCAAGTTCTTTGTACTAATTTCTTAGCCTCTTCAATTTATGTCCGTTGAGGATTGAAGTCAAATAGAAGAGGTCCCAAATTAACACTCTCCCTGAATGTTAACAAAATTGGCTTGTGATAAGATGTTGCAGATGAAATAATTTTTGAAGCCATTGATCATGTCCCTATTGTGAGGCTTACATGGATTAGAAAACCATCTAATCTTTCTTTAATGTTACTAGTTCTAGTCCTTCGATTACTCCATGAGAATTTTCCATTCTTTAGAAGAATGTCTAGCAGACTCCTCTCCTCTACTATGGTTTCTTGCTTATCTCTACTTGGGTCTAGAAGAAAGGTTCCCCCTTTTCTCTTGATTTCATTACCAAGTTAAAGTCTCCTCCATTATTAACATTTTGGTTGTCTTTTGCTGCTAGCTGATCCGATAGAGATTGCCGACATATTTCTTTATCTCTATCATGCATAGGGGCGTACACATTGTATATTGTTATGGATTTCCCTGTATTTTTGTTTGAATACTCTATTTTGATCCAATGGTGATTTTTTTGAATTCCTTTGAGCTCCAAAGTTGTATGATTCCACATTGTGCAAATCCCGCGAGATGCTCCTCTCGCTCTAACTACAGCTCCTTCAAATAAAATTATTCTTTGTGCTATCTCTACCGTTTCTTCTTCAGATAGTTTGGTCTCCTGCATTAGAAGGATTTTTAAGACTTCATATCTGATTAGATCTTTGAATGCATTTACTTTGGAGATATGCCCAAGACCTCTATAGTTCCAGGAGACCAAATTCATTATTTATTATGAGGTGGTGTTGCATGGCCTTTGCATTTACCTGTCTAGGTTTGCATATCCTTGTTTCCCGCTCCTTTGTCAATATAAGAATCCATTGGATGTTGGATCCCCATCGTCTTATCTTTTTGAACTGATTCATCTTGAATTTCCTTATTTTACTTCCTTCTAGACTTTTTGGGGTTATCAGATGAGGTCGGGGATTCCTTAGATTTATTCCTAGTTATAATACCTACATAAGAGGTGGTGAGGGGAGTAAATGAGAGATTGGGAGAGGCTGGAGGAGGGAGGTTGGGGGAGGTGAGATGGATTTCAAGAGAAGAGGGAGAAGGGGGTGATGGAGAGGAGGCAACATGATGTTGCTCTAGAATTTCCTCCTCTTCATGGTCAAAAGGATTAGTTTCATTAGTGAGAGAAGAAAAGGGATTACAGAGATGGGGATGACTAGATTGTAGATTTTTACTTGTAGATTCAACAACTTATGTTATATGCTAAAACACAAGACAAGAAGCTACCCTACTTTTCAGTGGAAATCAAAATTGGTCGATGAAAATAATAAGCAGAAAAGGAAGAATATCAAACGCACATAACACAATATTTCTATGGGGAAAGCAACTGCTCAAAACCACGACTATCTACATTGCATTAACCAGAAGATTTGAGAAGAAAATAAAATTCTTTTTCAACCCAAACAATCTTTGCACAAGTACAATCTATCTCTCTGCTTCCTAGGAAAGCCTTGAATGAATACAATATGCTCTGCTCAACTTACACAAGTATTTTATATCCTCTGCCTGACTGACTACCTTTGGCCAATACTTAGCCAAATTCCTAGCCTTCTATGCTCCTACTTTCTTGCACAATTCCTGTGAGAATTAACCCATACTTAATTGGGAAATTCCTCATCCATAAATTTGCAATCCATCATAGGCCTTCTATTGATTGCATGCGCCATCTATACAACTTGGAAAATTATACAACTAATTGTACATTGTCCCTGAACTCTAATCTCAACTAGGTCTTCCTCTGAATTGACATGCATGAGTTATTTATGAGTGAATCTTCAGTTAATTGGTGTGGCACTGAGGATGCACTAGTGCCCATCCCCATTACTAGACCTCCTACTATTTCCTCCAATAATTAGAACTAGTTTAACTGACTATAACTCAGTTAAACTAAGTTAGTTAATTACAACTCAAAATAACTCAACCTGACGCCCTAAAATTTAGGGATCACTCTACATGAATTTAGATAGACTTCCAACTCGAATGTCCTAAGCCAACTAAGTCAATTTAACTTAGTTAACTATTAAAAGTTTCTATGAGAATATAATTTTGATTTAATTCACAATTTAATTCAAGGACAAATTAAATTTGAATTCCTTGTTGCTATTTTTAACACTCCCTCTCAACAAGAAAGGGATTATATGTTACCCCAATCCTGCCTCTGTGAAACTTGAATTTTCATCTTGACAAGGCCTTTGAAAAAATATCTGCATCCTACTCCTCTGTGGGAATGTACTCCAACAACATAATTCTCCTCTGCACACAATCTCAAAGATGATGATACTGTATATCAATATGCTTGGACCAATCATGAAAAATAGATTCTTAGAGAGTTTGATACAACTCTAATTTTCATATTAAATCACAACTAGATCCATCTGCTAACCAAACAAACCAACAAGAATCTTCCTCATCCATATAGCCTCACAAGATGCTTGACTAGTAGCCATGTACTCTGCTTCTTCTTAACTGAGTGCAATTGATCTTTGTTTCTTGTTGTACCAAGAAATAACTATTGACCCAATACTGAAGATCCCACCTAATGTGCTCTTCCTATCAGATGGATTCCCTGCCCAATATGAATTTGTGAAGCCTTGAAGCTTCACTCCCTTTTTCTGTTTGTACCATAAACCATACTGAGTAATGCTTCTAAGGCATCTCAACACATGTTTAGTTGTCTTCCAATACAATTTGGTAGGCATAACCATCACTTGACTAAGATGGTTATCTGCATAACACATGTCATATCGTGTGTTCATCAAATACATGAGTGAACCCATAGGTTACTTGTAAATAGTAGCCTTCATTACTTCACCGGAAGTAGAATCCTCCTTCCTCCAGTTACCTGCTAAAGGAGTCTCCATGGGTTTACTGCTCTCCATGTGGAACCTTTTGAGTATCTAATTGGCATACTTGCCTTAAGAGACAAAAAGTTCCTCATCACCTTGCCACACTTCCATACCTAGAAAGTAGTACATGAGACCCAAGTCCTTCATTTCGAACTCTCTTGCAAGATCCTCTTTGGAAGACTTGATCAACTTATCATCACCTACTAGAATCAAATCGTTGACATATAAAATGATAATCAACATTTTAACTTCAACCAAAATATGGTAAAGGTTCTCATCTACTTCACTTTTGGTGAAGCCCAACTTGGTGAAATAACTATTGATCTTGGTGTACCAAGCACACAGCACTTGTTTCAATCCATAAAATGTTTGCTTAAGTTGGAACACATGTGACTCTCTGTTGAAGGTCTCAAATCATTTAGGATGCTCAATATACACCTCTTCCTCAATTATGTCATCGAGGAATGTTGTCTTTACATCCATATGATGTATCTTCCATCCCATCTACGCTGACAGTGCTAGAATGGATCTGATTAATGAGTACCTTGCAACAGGAGAAAATGTTTCATTGTAATCAATCCCCTCCACCTAAGAAAACCCTCTGGCCACAAACTTGGCCTTGTGTTTCCCCACATTACCATATGCTGCTTGCTTTACCTTGCAAAGCCATATGGAACTCACCACTGACTTGTTTGCTGGTCTTGGGACTGCATCCCAAACATTGTTCCTGACAATGGATGCATACTCCTCAACCATGGCATCAACCTAAGTTGGTTGTTTCACTGCTTCCTCAAAAGAGGATGGTTCAATCTCTACACATCCGCTCATCAGAGCCATGTAGCCAGTGTACCTCTCTAGTGACCTATGAGTTTGTCCTTCAGTGCCAACTTCCTATGGTCACTGCTATTTTGAAACATCCCATCAATGCCTTCCACATTGAAAATGGAGTGTCCTCACCATGGATATTTTAGACAATGTGATCTCAAACTCCTTCGAGGATAATCCTTCTCGCTTTTTCCACACACTTTCTCCATTTAGCCAGATCTTTAGCATTAGATGTTGGAGGTTTCAAAATATCATGATCCATGAATTCCTTGAGGCCATTGTATTCTAGCACTGCCTCCATCTTGTCCTTCCAAGCTATGTAATTCCAGTTTCGCTCCAAGGCATACTCAAGTCTCAAACCGTAGAATGACATATTGCTGACTTTGAAGTATGAACTTGCAAATTTGATTTCACCTACACAACAAACTTGAATTCTCCTCTTCTATATTGTCTTCAGCTCCGATACCATGTAGATTTTTACTTGTAGATTCAACAACTTATGTGATATGCTAAAACACAAGACATGAATCTACTCTACTCTTTAGCGGAAACCAAAATTGATCGATGAAAATAATAAGCAAAAAATGAAGAATATCAATCACACAACACAATATTTATATAGGGAAAGCAACTGCTCAAAAACCTGACTATCTATATTGCATTAACCAAAAGATTTGAGAAGGAAATACAATGCTTGTTCAACCTGGACAATTTCTGCACAAATACAATCTATCTCTCTGCTTCCTAGGAAAGCCTTGGATGAATACAATATGTTGTGCTCAACCTTGAGCTCAACCTATACCAATATTTTCTATCCTCTGCCTGACTGACTGCCTTTGGCCAATAATTAGACAAATTCCTAGCCTTCCAAGCTCCTACTTCCTTGCACAATTCCTGAGAGCCTTAGACCATATTTATTTGGGAAATTCCTCATCCATAACTGTGTAATCCATCATAGGCCTTCTACTGATTGCATGCACCATCTGTACAACTCATAAAATTATACAATTGATAGTACACTATCCTTGAACTCTAATCTCAACTGGTTCTTCTTATGAATTGACATGCATGAGTTATTTATGAGTGAATATTTAGTTAACTGGTGTGGCAATGAGGATGCATTGGTGCCCATCCCCACTACTGCACCTCCAACTAGTTCCTCCAACAATTAGAACTAGTTTAACTGACTATAACTTAGTTAGACTTAGTTAATTAATGAAAACTCAAAATAACTCAACCTGAGCCCCTAAAATTTAGGGATCACTCTACATGACACTAGATAGACTTCCAATTCGAACTTCCTAAGCCAACTAAGTCAATTTTACTTAGTTAACTATTACAAGTTGCTATGAGAATAAATTTTTGATTTAATTTAAGGACAAATTAGATTTGAATTTCTTGTTGTAATTTTTAACATGGATTATGGAAGAAGTGAAGAGATAGATGGAATATCTTTAGAGGGGATAGATCTAGATTGGGATGAACCTGCATGCTTAAAATATTTATTGGGATTCCCTATATTCTTGCGTTTAACAGTTTCCCAATGTGCTTCTTGGTTTTCATCCAAATCTTCTACAGATCTCTTAGTGCATCTATTAGCAAAATGATCATGTTCGTGATATACCTTGCATTTCAAGGGGAATTGTTCATAGTGAAGTTGTTGGATGTGTGTCAAGTTATCTACCTTGATCTTGACTGCCTTCAGAAGTCCTTTGCCTAGATCGAATTCCACGTAAATTTGAGTGCATGCATGCAAGTTTTCTTTGGTTTGCTTCTATCTATATACTTTCTGATTGCATTGCCTATTGCTTTGACAGAGTCGTCTCCCCAATAGGGAAGAGGGAGATGAGTAAAAAATGCCCACACTAGAACTGTACTGGGAATGCCAAGTTCTGGATCGAAGTCCGACATCCATTTGTTTAATTATAAACCTCTTAAGTCCATAAAATATGGACCGTTTCTAAAGATCAAACCTTGATCTTCTTTGGATTTGAAGTAGAATGTGAAGAATCCCCTTCTGCAAAAGCGGATGAAGATATGGCCTTGTGTCTTTGCATCCCAATTTTGCTCGACCCATTTATGAACAATTTATGGGGAAGGCTAGAGGCATGTAAATTGACCCACTCGGACTCACTCTGCCAAAGAGAGAGAAACTTTACGAGGTATTGAAAGGGGCATCTCGAATTCCGGGATTGAATTCAATTTATTTACAAATTTGGAGATGGAGGAGTGCTCTTGTGGAGGTCCAAGAGAGTTGATGAGGCTTTTGAAAGTCTGAGCAAAAGGATCAGGGAATGGGAATGAGAAGGAGGATGACCTCCCTCCGAAGTTGCCTCCAGAGGGGCCATCATGCAAATTGATCAGAAGGAGGCCTCAACACATGCAGCAACACAATGTAGTCTCAGTTGGAGCACTTCATAGTTTAATTTTTTTTTATAGAGAAAATACTTGGGGTATTTTTCATTACGAGGATAGTTGTGGTTTTTAAGTAGACTTAAAATCACTTGAATTACGTATATGGTTTTTCTTTTAAATTATTATGTGTGTGAGAGATATTTTGAAAAGTATAACAAAATAATAACAATAAAGGCTTAATTTTCTTAATATATTTAAAAAAATCAAAAATTTTAAAATAAATAAAATGGCTAATGAAAAAAAAATATTAAAATGATTAATTAAGTTTAGTTTACTTAGTTAGGAGGAATGATTATTATCTACTTTATTTAAATTATATTCCTAGTGATATAATGAACTTATATTAAGAATATTGTTTTTTTTAAGAGACAGGTAGCAATTTTTATAAACAAAACTGGAAACAGGCCAAGTCCCTTACATTCAAGGTAAGCTTTGTCTTAGAGTTTTGTAGAGATACATTCAGAGAGACCTTGTTGCTACCTCTTTTATTTCTATCTATTTTTCTTACATCATTTAAACTGTAAACTTTCTAGAAAACACTACATAGCTTAATTATCCGAAAAAACATGTAAAATGAAGTGACAAACTACGCATTTCTTCCAAGTTCTTTATCCTCTTGTCCACTTCAGAAAATTGGCTAGGTTCTGCATTCCGCACAACATCAGGCACAGGTCCTTGACTCTCTGGTTCTACTCCCTCTTCATCCATTAGAGTGGGTGTGTCGCTTAATCTAAAGACCTCTTTCAACACAGCAATGGTAGCCGCTTCAACCTTCACCTCAATGTTTTTCTCCTTACATTTCAAGTTGATCATGCATGTGTTAAGATGTTCTATGGATTTATGGGGAAACTCCATATATTTTCTAATTCCAGCTAGGTGGGTCAACACTACATTCATTTGGTCTTGAATTTCCTTCACTATTTTCTTGCTTGAATTGTCAATTAATGCCTCCATGTTTCCACTGCTCATATTTATGAGATCCTCTGCTCCATTATCATTGCCATTGTTGCTAGTTGAAGCCATTTTTTGCTACTAAGGCATCATGGATATAAGGCTCCAACACACTCATATGTTCATTAATACCATCGAAACTTCCCAAGGAGTTCCTTCCCATCCTTGAGGCAACCTTGAATTTATTAATCTGATGTTCTTTGATTATTCCCACAATCCAATTGTAAGCCAACAAGATTTTATTTAAGCAGTCCATTACGGGATGTGACAAATGAAAATGGAATGATCAATATTTAAAACACCTTGCTCTAATGCCGCGCCCATGTTGGCTTGTTAGTTTGCCTCATAGTTATTTTCCCTCTCAAGGTGATATTATTTGTATTCCTCTAAGTTATTGAGAAGATTCATTATATTTATAATCAGAGGAGAAGGATCATAATCAATAAGATGCTTGTTCCTTGAGAGCCTTGAGCACTTTTGAATTACCACCATTGAGTCAACGCCGATAATCAGTTTCCTAATGCCTTTGGAAATGCTTATCTTTAGGCCTTGCCATAGAGATAGTGCTTCAGCTTGATTGTTAGAGGATTTCCCAAGTCCCCAGGAAAACCTTGTTTCAGTTTTTTCTTTGAGGTTATAAAGCATCCCTGCCACTCCTGCCTCGTCGGGGTTGCCTTTTGAAGCACCATCGAAAAGGAGTTGCACTTGTCCTAGATTTCTTTGCCATTCTTCAAATAGATCCCCTTCTAGTTTAATACAATATGATGGGACTTCAAATTTTTTATACTGGAAACAAGATTTTTGTTATTGGATATTCTAAGCCAATCTTTTTCAATAATACTTAAAGTATGCAATTCTGAGTCACCATATCCCCTGAAAGAGATCACCTCAAGAAGTAACTGCATTCCTTTGATAACAACAGATTCTGGAGAGCATCATTTGTCTTCGAATATCACTTGGTTTTGGCAAAGCTAGCTCATCCAACAAAGGAATTTAGGGGCAACCATCCAACAACGCATAAAAAGGAGTTTGATTTCCTAGGTAGAGGGTCTTGGAATCGTCATAGAATAAACATCTCATTCCAATCCACAGGAATAACAAGAAAATGAAAATTGGCATAAGGGAAAATCTCCAGGTTTCCATAGAGAAAGGGCAATGATAGAAAAGATGCTTGATAGTTTCCTCCTCCTTTCCATAGAACATGCAATGAGAGGGACCCTGTATATTCCTTTTCCTAAGATTTTTAACTGTTAGGATTTTCTCATGTACCATTTCCCAATAGAATATGTTGACCTTTGGAAGTCTGTCCCTATTCCAAATTCTTAATGAAGGAGGGGAGGAAATATTCTTAATAAGTAGAGCATATCCCTCCTTAAATGTATAGTGTTTATTCTTCCCTCATCTCCAAATACATTTGTCCAATTTACTAGTTGTTATTGGATCAAAACCTTTCAGATGAATTATAAATGATTGACAGTGATGCAGATGTTTAGGAAAATCAATGATTCTCCAACCACACCAAATTCCTTGATCATCCCAACTGGAGATATCAGCAAGAGGGATAATATCTTTCTCTTCCATCCATGTAGATAATTCCAAAACCCCTTGATTAGTAGCCATTAATTCTGTCAGGGGAGAGCGATCTTTCCATAGATGAATATGTTTCTCATTACTTGGTTTCCAACCTACTTGTTCCAATAGTAATGGAGCCGTTGATTTACACAGATTTCAAATTTTTGTTCCTTTCCCCTCCCACAACTCTCCTTCAGGCCTAAGAAATTGGTTTTTGTGGAAATAATTCCTAGTAAAAGCCTTTTTCCACCATTCATTGGAGTCTGAAAGAAGCCTCCAAACCAGTTTAGCACCTAGTGCGAGGTTCATGCATTCAAGCTCTTTGATTTCTAGACCTCCTAGATTCTTTGGCAGTGTTACTACTTTCCAGTTGACAAGGTAGAACTTGTTTTCATTTTTTTTACCTCCTTGCCATAAGAATTTCCAAATTAGACTTCTTAATCTACATATTATATTTTTTTGAGCTAATAGTCTTGATCCTAGGTACATTGAAAAGGAGGAAAGAACCAATTTGATGAGAGTAACTCTCCCTACAAGATTTAGCCACCTTACTCCCCATGATTGGATTCTTCTTTTAATTTTCTGCAAGAATGAGTCCCAGTCCTCCCCAGAAACCTGCTTAAAATAAATTGGGATACCAAGATAGGAAAAGGAATTCCAAACAAGATCAACAGGAAAGCCTAATAAACAAGAAATTTCAAGCAAAGTAGCCCAAGGATAATTCCAACCAATGAATTGACATTTAATTTTGTTAATCACTCCTCAAGACAAATGGAGATATAATTCTAAGACATTTTTGAATCTTGAGGCTATTACTAAGGAGGCACCACCAAGTGAAAAGGTATCATTAGCGAACTAATAATGGTTGATTTCATGAAAATATTTGGTGATACTTAATCCAGGGAGGGTCCCTTCCAACCTTGTAGCCTCAAGTTTCCTACTTAGAGATCCAACTATTATTATATATAAGAGAGGCAACATAGGACAACCTTTCCAAAGGCCTCTAAAAGAAAAAGAAAAAAAAAAAGATGGTCTACCATTGATCAAGGGGGTATCCAAGGGGATCCAATGCAAGCATTAATCCATAAAATGAAATCCTTACTAAATCCTAATTTGTTCAAAACTGGGAAAAGAAAGGAGTGATTTACCCGATCAAACACACTGTCCATATCTAGTTTAATAACCATTCCATCTTCTCCCGCTTCCTTGCTTGAATGAATTTATTCTTGAACCAAAATAATTTTATCAAGAATATGCCTCTATTGCATAAACCCTCCTTTATTTTCGGATATGAAGGAAGAGAGAAAGGCTTTGACCACGTTGGAGATGATTTTGGTCAAGATTTTATAAGATGATTTTCATAGCGAAATAGGTCAAAATCTGGAGAAGTTTATTGGATTGACTTCCTTGGGGATGAGAGAAAGAAACGAGGAGTGTGTGCCCCCTCCTAGTTTCTTTTTTACTCTAGTATAGTTCAACATTATGAGGAGATCCTTTTTTATTAAAGTCCAGTAGAACTGGTAAAATCATATGGAGAAATCATCAGGTCCAGGAGCTTTTTGAATTTCCAAGGACTAAACAAATTTTCTGACTTCTTCTTCCTTTATTTCATCTAAAAGAATCTAATTAGCAGCAAGGGAAATCACCTGTGGCACTGCTTGAAGACATTCATTTGCTCAGTCTAGAGGAATATGGTCTTCACTTAGAAGAACTTTGAAGAAGTTGAAGGCCTCTTTCTTGATTTCCATGAAGGTGTTTACCTTCATCTTTCCTCCATGTGTAGCTTCTTTAATTCTATTTCATGCCTCCCTAGCTTTAGCTTGTTTGTGAAAGAAGGAAGTGTAGGAGTCTCCAACTTTTAACCATAAACTACGTGATTTTAATCTCTAGAAGTTTTCTTATTAGCTACTTAAAGAGAATATTTGTCAGAAAAGGTCCTTTTATTGTTGAATATGTTTTTCCTCTATCAGTACTTCCTCCATCAACTTATAATGCTCCTCAAGTTTCTAGACTTTGTCTCACCTTTTTTTACCAGGGGGTTGATAGTTTTCTTTTAACCATCTCCTAAGTTCCTTCTTCACATTCTTTAGCTTGGATTCCCAAACATAATTTAGGGAGCCCTGAACATTGATCTTCCATGCCCTCTCCACCAATTTCCTAACCACTTCTGAAAGCCCCCAATATGTAGTACATTTGAATGGTAGAGGCCCAAGATTTTTCACCTTCTCCATTTTAATCATAATATGGCAATGGTCCGAGTCTCCTTGAGCTTCTATTGATGAAGAGCAGTCAAGAAATTTAAATTTCCAACAATTATGAATAAAAAATCAATCCAAACAGGCTACTATAAATTGGTCCCATGTTCCTCTATTAGACCATGTGTATCTCCCTGACTTTGGGATAATATCCAAAATATCCCAACTCTCAATTATATCTTCTATTTGGTCTCTAACAGATCCCTCACTATTGTTCCTCCTCTTTTTCCTGCAGTGCTTAGGATGGTATTAAAGTCTCCCCCATCACACTTTTTAGATGAATATTCTTGTCCTTTAGAAATTCCAAAGAGTCCTAGAATTCCAACTTTTCACTATATAAAATTTTAGCATATATGTTTATAAAAGGAATTATTTATTCCATTTCTCTTACCTCCAGGAGAGCCAACACCCAAAATTTCGTCTTTAATTCCTCCACAAGGGAGAAATGTTTTTTTTTATCAAAAAATGCCTAGCCCTCTAAAATCCCCTTTGGATGATTGGACAGTCCTAGTGATTTCTTTCAAAAATACATCAGCAACTTTGAATATGTTTGGTTCCTCCAAATTTGTTTCTTAAAGGAAAACTACCATCATAAATTCTTGTTTTATTATGTCTCTCACAACTAGGTTTTTATCAGGGTTCCCTAGTCCCCTGATGTTCCAAGATATTAATTTCATTTAATGGGGGTGATTTTGTTGATCCCATCATCCTTTCCTTCCTTATTTTTCATTACTTTCCCTTTGAGAGTTTCAGTAATGACTGATTGATTTCCTAACTTTTTATCCACGTCAACTTCTTTTTCCCTTATTGGCTTCTGTTTTGGTTTGCATTTTTTCTTTGAACTCTCTATTTCCTGACTGCTACAGTCATCTTCCCGGGATAGGTTCTGAGTTATATGCCAAGTGATGACTCTTTCTATTTTCTTGTCAACATTGTCTGATTGTTCACTTGGGGGATTCGAAGCCAGAACTGCCAAGCAGGGGGAGACTTCTTGCCTAAATTTTTCTGTTGGACTACTCTTTGCCACGATTTTTCCTTCCTCAATTCCTCCTTTGATAGTTTCCTCCTCCTTACTTCTGCCTTCTTCTTCCTGGAGAGGAGCCTCCTCCTCATCTATTGGAGTGCTAAGGGAATTAAAGGGATTAGAGGAGGAAGGGGCTGTGATATTATCTTTTATTCCATGGGGGTTTTGAAATGATACCTTCCCTTTCAATCCTCCTTTCCTTTTCTTTTGTCACTGTTCCTCCTGGGCTGATGAGATATCCATATTTTTATTCTGCCTCGCTTTGGAACAGTCCCTCACAAAATTTCCATATTTATGGCAATGGCGACGCTTGAATGGCATTTTTCATAATCCAAAATTTGTCTGTGCTTCCATTCACCCAAGTTTAGATTGATCTCCACAGGCAAGCCGTTTTCCAAGTCAACCTCCATACAAATTTTGGCAGAGGCAAATTGAGAGCCCTTGGGTTCATATTTGTCCATATATTTTCCCAACCCATTTCCAATAGCCCTAAAGGAGTCATCACTCCAGCAAGAGATGGGGAGTCGAGGGAGATTGATCCACACTGTAATAGAAGTGGGAATATCTTCATCAGGGTTGAAGTCTAGAGTCCATTTTTTCAGGCACATACCTCTAGAGACAAAGATTACATATCTCTAGAACTAAAGATTACATATCTCTAGAGCCAAAGAAATAAGCCCCATTTCAGAAAACTACATCTTGATCTTCTTTTATATCGAATAAAAATATAAATAATATGTTTCCCTTAGTAGACAGAGCTATCTCCCCTTTCATCATGGGCTTCATGTCTTTCCCATCCAAATTTCCATATATCTAGGAGAGATCCACATCCCATTAAACTTCCTAGCCAGTGCTCTCTCCACATATGCAAGAGAGATTCGACGTGCACCATTAGGTAGGGTGACGCTTTTGACTTCTTTGTTTCTCTTCACAAACTTGGATGGGGTCTCTGATGGATGCGAGCACTTGGGAAGGGAAACCTCCAGGGCTTGAAAAACAACATCGTTAGAGCAAACAAAAGGGGGTGGAAGGGGAGAAACCCCCTTCATAGAGGCCATTGGAAGGTTCTAGAAAACGTCAAAAGGTCAGAAGTGGCAGCAAAGCAGTAGCACGTGACCTGTGCTAGGTTTTCTGCATTGTATTTTTTTGTTATTATTCAATCTAAATTTCATTTCTCTAATTTCTATTTGATCCTTAATCATATTATTGCTAAATGAGATTAAACCCTAAAAAATATCAAATATAATAAATAATATTCACTCTCTTTATTAAATACAATGTAAATTGTAATTATGAAATGTGAATTTTATTGTTATATCTATTTGTTTTAGATCGAACATATTTTTATATTCCCCACACACACATCTATGTAGTTTTCACTTGAAATAAATAAACTTATTATTAATTTTTATGATAATAATTATTAATAATGCCTATTTATTTTAATATATCTAAATTTATAAAATTAAATTTAACTATGATTATAAACATGTTAAAATAATAAATTTCAAAAATAATTTTTAATATCATTCTAAATCGACACAATAAAACCTTTTTCTTCGTTTATAAATTGACTTTTATTTTTTCCTCTTTAAGTTATAACCTATGCATTGAAACATTGAATTGTGCTCACACAAGATAACTCTTCTTATCCACTCAACTTACTCCTCTTAAAGGCACAATAAGCTTGCATAGATTTGATAGTGAGTTTCCATGTTTTGTTGATCACTTTGTAGTATGATATTATTTTGCATTTTTGTCAACACAAAATAATAGTACTAAGTGATTAGTAAAACATGGAAAGTCACTATAGGTGCTTAGCTTGAGTGGTATGGATGGTGGTTTTCCATCCCATCCACTTGAGTTCAAGTCCCCTGAGACATGGATCACCATACTAAGGCTGAAAGGATAGAGATCTTGTTGGAGTTTGGTAGGCTTTGATGACTGTTTAGCCTTTAATAAGTTTTGATGCCTTAAATCCCATAATTTACACAAAATAATATTACTAAGTGATTAGTAAAACATGGAAAGTCACTACATGTGCTTAGCTCGAGTGGTAGGTATGGTAGTTTTCCATCCCATCCACCTGAGTTCAAGTCCCTGGAGACGTGGCTCGCCATAATAACGCTGAAAGGATAGGCATCTCGTTGGAGTTTGGTAAGCTTTGATGGTTTAGCCTTTGATAAGTTTTGATGCCTTAAATCCCATAGTTTTGGATATTGACCCTACTATTTTGAAGAATTCATCATTGCCAAAGACATTTTTCATTGTTCTTCTACAAATATCTCATTAACTTCAATATGACCTTACATCATTTTCATAAACTTGTTAGGATTGGGTTGGTAATTCAGTTAACTTGTCCTTCCACTTATCTCTAACCCTACAATAAGTTCATACACAAGTATGAGGATACCTTTTGAAACTTTTTTTGATGAGGTTATAAGTTATCCAATCTTATGAGGAGTTCATGAATTTAAGCCCTTAATTAACGCGATAAGTTGTCTTATAGAGAAAAACCTTTTTCAGTGTTGAAGTTTTATAAATAACAAATAAAGAGTATATATATATATATATATATATATATGATTAACATTATTATTAATAGTGTTGTTTAACTCTTCTATGTTTTAGTTTTTTGGTTGGATTCTTAACCAATATAATTTTGGCCAAAATTGTAGCTTTTAGTTATTTAAAATGTAATTTTAGCATAAATAAATTCAACACCCGGACCCTAAAACGCCTAAATTATACCATACACACTTCAAATTTGTGATTCTAACCAATATTTTAAAAAATAATAAATTAGACGATGGCTAACCTCAACTAGGAGCTTAGTTTTATCATGAGTTCTCTCTATTGGATACCTATTTATGATTATTATATATATTAAATATATATGTATTTAAGAAATAATATTTTTTAACCTTTTATAGAGGTGGGTTGTTCTTGTAGATTAAATTATTAAAAAAAAAAAGAAACATAGAGGCTTGGAAAAAAGGTGGAAAGCAAATAGATACCCCCAACACCCCTTGGGCTCAACTTTGAAAAGTGAAATACGCTCCCAAACACAATGATGCCAGCCTAAGTCGACAATACCCACATTATGCAAATAAAATTGCATGTCGCTGGTCCCAAGCCTTAATCACCTAATCCATGGTGAAAACCTTCACAAATAAAGGCTTAAGGCTTCTTAAGTTAAATATCATGCGGAAACATTATATTTGAATAACCCAAAGTCTAAACTTTAGTCAACCTTTCCAGCGGAACTTTATTCAACCCTCCTTGACCTTGGTTAATTCTTAACATCCCCTCATCTTAACCATACCATGGTTAGACTTTGTTACACCTGACTTAAACCATAATTCATTAACCCGCTTTATTTCTATTATAACCCAAACAATAGAAATACATGTAAAACACATTTAATCTTACCTTTCCGCTACCTTACACATATACCTACACTCACCTTTATCGGTTCAATCCTCCACCGTTGATTTCACCTATCTTCGATTCAACGATTAATAGCCATATCGCATGAGCCACTTGCACGAGGATTACCTGCCTGATAAAGTGGTTTCCTCTCTCCTGTGGCATGCTATGTGTCGACTGATAAATGGAATCGGGTGACCACCCCGAATTACCACTTACCAATTAGAGCCCACGCAATAAACCATTTCCTGTTATGAAACTACTTTTCTCGCGCATTAACGCTCACACATTTTATCAACGTGATAACTGTCGATCTAACAGATCTATTGATCTAACGATCTAGATCAACTTCCGGTGATTCCTCACCTTCCACCATTATTGCCTTTCGATCTATACGATCCAACGTTTCTTCTCTGTGTTTGATCATTTGTCAATGGAATCTACTTTAAAACACAGTTCCACTAACACTTAATTTTAATCTCCGCCATTAATTTCTTTTACTTTATGCTGCGTGACTTAATCTTGATCACCCATCGCCTTCAACCTCGTTCTTTGATCTCCTAAATCCAATGACCCTTGTACATCATCACCTCATTTTTTAATCAGTGGCCTCTGTTTTCATACCTACCCGTAGGCTTACAGTCAAACCCTCTAACTAAGTAACTAGCTAACCCCTTTCTATGCCTTTTAGGCTTACATTTATACAAAAGGATTCTATAACCAATTCCTGGTTTAGATCCATAAACTTCTCAACAAAATCCTAAAAATCTCATCTTTATCCATAAGGATCCTCTTTAATCCACAAATCATGAAACCAACTCCTAATATAAGATTTACAATTGATTCTCAAATCTTTCAACTATCCTAAATATCTCATGTTCTCCAACATTCTAGAACATTTACAAATATGCCTCACAATACTCAATTAATTCCTATTCTCATTAAAATCACTCAAAAGCCTAAGTAATTACATTAATTTTAACACTTAGGAAACCAACTTCCTTAAAACACAAGACCCCCCATGTCTACTAAAATACAATGATTCTTTTGAGTTGAATGCTCCTACATCAGACTCTGAAAGTAGAAAACATTCATGATCTCCTGATCGTGTGTCTTCATATATTGATAGAAAACCTCCAGGGTCCCAAACTTTAGTTTGTAGTTGTCTAAATGCTCTGCATCTTTTCTTTTGCTGTATGTCTGTTGTCTTTTGTTTCATCCTCCTCTCCTTGTTAATCAAGTTCAAGTTCTAATTGATCATCCTTCCTGTTGTCTATTCCCTCATCCTGAATTATTTCATCATCAACTACCATAATTCTTCAATCTCCATCTCCAGCACATCCTTGGGTTGGTCCATACTCTGCCACTTATTGTTACCTCTTTCTCTTTGTTTCAGGTTGTTGCTATTGTTCACTGACTCTTCAAACTGTTGCTCTTCTCTTTGAAGTTGTTGAATTCTTACTGCCGCCCTTTCATCCTTACCCTCTTTCATGATTATCTCTTTCTGCATTGAATCCTGACTTTCCAGCATTCTCTCCAACAATTTAACATCTATGTTCCATGGATTAAATTCTTCCACATAATCCTCTTCTATCATCTTTACTTGGTTTCTCATCTATGCCAAATTTCCTCCAGCATCTGCAACTAAACCTGCACTCACAAAACAATTATTAAAATAAAAAAACATAAGGCCTCAGTGCCTTTTCTTCCTTTGGAAACACTTCAATATGTTGCTTTGATTTCTCCTCTTCTATTAGCAGATTAGTATGTTGATTCAACCTCTTTAAAGAATTCTCTAATGTACTCTCAAGACTATTAGTTAGTCCCCCCTCCACATCATCTGCTCTAATGATGTATTTCTTTTCTTGTCCACTGTAGTGAACTCCTTCCTCTACAGTCACACTGTCATACTCTGAATTTCCTAGAAAATACTCCAGCAACTCAAGTTCTTTGTGACATTTCATAAGTAATTTATCATTACTTATGACTCCTGCATTTATACTTAAATTATCAATTTGAAAATTACAAAGTTCAATAGTCTCCACCATTGTTTCACACATCAGTTCTTCAGACTGAATTTCAATTCCTTCTTTCACAAGAAATTGTTCCTGGGTTTTAACAGCTTCAAACATCAAGGTTTTACTAAAGTATTTATGTTGTTCCAAGTCCTCTACATGACTCAGAAATATTTCAATGGTCTTCTCTTCAGCCTCTTCAAGCCCTCCACTTGGTTGCTTGATATCCTTCTCCACTTCTTCTTTCAGAATAGAATTTAGATTCTACTTGTCTTCTTCCTCCTTTATGACAATATCAACAAATTGTTATTCTTTACATGTTTTACCTATAAACATTCACAAATCATCAGATTTAAAATCATGTCATCTTTTGGTCTCACTTGAAGTTTCAGCCTTCAAGTCCTCATCTTCACCTAGAACTTCACCCTGTTCTGGTTCACAAATGGACACTTCCATTTCCAACTCAACTTCTCTAAGTTCTTCCATCAGCCACTTCACTTGCTTTTGTTGTATCCTTCTCTGTAACTTAGACCACTTCACTGGCTTTTTCTTTAATACCCATCCTAGTCTTTGGTTTTCCTCTAGTATCATCATCAATACATTGAGTTGTTCTTTCATCTCAGCAATCTCTTTGTCAATTTCCTCTTGACTCATTCTCTTTCCATTTACCTTGGCATTCTCTTTCTTCACTTGGTGGCTTTTCTCTGAACCTCTGCTATGACTATCAGTGGTCATATTTTCCTCCATCTCTATGAGTTCCTCACTCACTCACAATGAGCTGCACAAGTCTCTACAACAACAAGTCATCCCTGTTGCATGATACCTCACTAATCTTCTCTCCTCTAAGATCAGTCTTTTGGCATCTATCTGGTTCTCTCCTCTGAAACCATATGAGAACTCTAGGCTCTAGACTTCAACTTTTCTGCACTTTTGAGAACACAATTGTCCTCTTGTATTTCAAACACAAATGAAATACTGGGTTCTGCCACTCTCTCTCAGAAACCTTTACTGGCTCCCCTCATCACTGCTCTTCATGTTGTGATCTTCTTTATGAGATGCTTCATTAGTTATTGTTACTTGCACAGCAATGATAATTAAACCAAAGATCATTTCCAGCTTTCAAAAGCTTACTGTTCAACTTCCTTCTAAGAACACTCTTTTCCTTTCTGTCCATCTTTCAGTTGGATTCTTTAGGTTCACTTCCACCTGTTTATCTAGTCTTTCATTCTCTTTGTTCTTTAGAACATATACAGCTTTCCTTGTCTGTCTGCTTATATCAATATTTATTCTGTCTTTAACCTGCAAAATTCAAACCAGAGTTAATAAAATAATACCTACATGATTTCACAAACAGTGTCCATCCACTCTTCACATTTGAGTAAATCTCCATTTTCCTCAAGAAAACAAACATCACTATGTTTTCTTTATGCTTCTGCAATCTCTTCTTAAGAGTATCACTTACTTTCATCTTATGTCATGCCTTCTACTTTTCAGATTCAAATAACCTGAACTTCCCTTTCCTTCATATACATTTTTAAAACATAACACATAATTTCCTTATTGTGTTCTGATATTAATTGTTTCAACCACAATTCTGCTCTAATACCAAATGATGCTAGCCTAAGCTGACAATGCCCACATTATGCAAATAAAATTGCATGTCACTAGTCCAAGGCCTTAATCACCTAATCCATGGTGAAAACCTTCACAAATAAAGGCTTAAGGCTTCTTAATTTAAATCTCATGTGAAAACATTATATTTGACTAACCCAAAGTCTAAACTTTAGTCAACCTTTCCAACGGAACTTTATTCAACCCTCCTTAACCTTGGTTAATTCTTAACATCCCCTTGTCTTAACCATACCATGGTTAGACTTTTTTACACCCAACTTAAACCATAATTCATTAACCTGCTTTATTTCTATTATAACCCATATAATAGAAATACACGTAAAACACATTTAATCTTACCTTTCTACCAGCTTACACATATACTGACGCTCACCTTTATTGGTTCAATCCTCCACTGTTGATTTCACCTATCTCCGATTCAACGATTAATAGCCATATCGCATGAGGCACTTGCACGAGGATTACCCACCCGATAAAGAGGTTTCCTCTCTCTTGCGGTGTGCTACGTGTCGACTGATAAATGGAATCAGGTGACCACCCCAAATTACCACTTACCACCTGTGATAAACCATTTCCTGTTATGAAACTACTTTTCTCGTGCATTAACGCTCACGCATTTTACCCACGCGATAATCGTCGATCTAACAATCCATATCAACTTCCGGTGATTCTTCACCTTCTGCCATTACTATCCATCGATCTGTACGATTCGACGGTTCTTCTCTGCGTTTGATCGTTTGTCAATGGAATCTATTTTAAAACATAGTTCCGCTAACACTTAAGTTTAATCTCCACCATTCATTTCTTTTACTTTATGCTATGCGACTTAATCTTGATCGCCCATCGCCTTCAACCCCGTTCTTTGATCTCCTAGATCCAACGACCACTGTACATCGTCACCTCATTTCTTCATCCTTCCTCTACTTTGTTTTTATGCCATTTCTCACTGTTTCTGTGTTTTTGGGTTTCTTCAGGGTTTCAATATTTAGTTGCCTGCAATACAACTCCCTCTTGATTTAACTATGCATGCTCTTAACACAGTCACCCCTGAATCTTGACTATGATTCTTTGAATGGATTCAAGCGATCCAATACAATCCTTCATATCACATCTTCTTTGTGTTCTGCTCGAACTCCACCTGCATACATATACTATGCATAAACTCTAGTTTTCGCTCACAATTCATAACTCTATTAATCAATACACACCACACAATTCATAATCGAATTCTCTGTATTGATAAATAAATATTTACATACGAGTCTCTCTCTCTCTGGCCTCATATTCTAATCAGTGGCCTCTATTTTCCTACCTGCCCGTAGGCTTATAGTCAAGCCCTCTAACTAAGTAATTAGCTAACCCATTTCTATGCCTTTTAGGCTTACATTTATACAAAAGGATTCTATAACCAATTCTTGGTTTAGATCCATAAACTTCTCAACAAAATCCTAAAATCTCATCTTTATCCCTAAGGATCCTCTTTAATCCACAAATCATGAAACCAAGTCCTAATCTAAGATTTACAACTAATTCTCAAATCTTTCAGCTACCCTAAATCTCTCATGTTCTCCAACATTCGAGAACATTTACAAATATGCCTCACAATACTTAATTAATTCCTATTCTCATTAAAACCACTCAAAAGTCTAACTAATTACATTCATTTTAACACTTACGAAACCAACTTCCTTAAAACACAAGACCCCCCTATGTCTACTAAAATACAATGATTCTTCTAAACTAAATGCTCCTGCATTACACAACCAAAAATATCTCATTAGGCTCTCAAGTCAGGCTTCCGGTTCTCCCATATGGACCCAGGTGTGGAAGAACAAAGAAGTGATACAAAGGCACAACTTCTAGGAAATCTGCAATGGGGAAAGTGGCTTATTTTGGGAGGATGATTGGCAACAACTCCCGACCCTCAACGATGAGAATCATGCTCCTCTCCAAAGGTCCGTATAGGAAAAAGGGAAAATTCGAGTGGCTCAGTACTGGAAACATATTACACAAAGCAGTAGATGGAGAGAACATATTAACATGTAGGAATGGCAACCCTTTCTTGAAACTCTGAACTGGGACTCCTTTGATGGGCTTATCTAGGAACACCAAATTCTAGTGGACCACAAGGAGGACAAATTAAGGTGGGGAAAAACTTTGCAGGGCTTTTCAAACTTAAGGAGGCATACGAGTACATTGAAAATTACGAGCAGATAGAGCCAAATCAACGATGGATCACTCTATGGGGCAGACAACAATGTCCAAGAATAAACCTCTTCCTCTGGTTCATTCTCCACAACAAAATCCTTGCTTGGGACAATATTTAGAGAAGAGTTTTCTCAATACCTTCCAGATGTTGTCTGTGTGAAACTTAGGAATAATCCATTAGTCACCTACTAAATACTTGTGATTATGTTTCCATGCTCTAGGAATGGGGGGGGGGATATTTAGGATGATTGATAGAAACAAAGCCTCTATACATATCACCCTGGAAAATTGGAATCTTATAATTTTCCCTCACCCAGTGGGAAACCGAGCATGGAACCTTCTCCCAGGAGCCATCTGTTGGGTCGCTTGGAAGGAGCGAAATGTGAGAATATTCAAAAATGTGAAAACTTCATGGGGTAGTCTTCTCACTATGGTTAGGCAGTTAATTCACAAATTTGTCTCCATATCCAAACTCCCTCTAGTGCAAAGCCCTCCTCATGTTTCCGTTCTCTGCATCCTAAAACTATTAAACCTTGAAAACATCTCCACCGCTACTCCCACCCCGCATCACCCTCCATTGAAATCCCAGACACATAGACTCCTCCAAAAGGTAATGTGATCAAACTTAATTACGATGGGGCCTCTGAAGGCAACCCAGGCACAATAAGATTTAGGGGTGTTTTTAGAAATCATAAGGGTGGTATTCTATGGGTCTTTCATGGAAAATTATGGATCCCCACCAACAATATGATGGAGCTCCAGGCCATGGAGCACAGGCTTGCAATAGAAAAATACTAGCATTTCCTCACTCTGATTGTTGAATGGGACTCTGCAATGGCCACTCTTGTTTCCCATAAGCTCCAACATGGTTCCTTAGTCAAAAAAGTAAATTACAATCGGAGGATGACGAAAACTCTACACTACATCGAACAACACATCAATGATTTGGGTGGGGTTCGCTTCCAGGTGGTTCGAAGGAATGCCAATGCCATAGAAGATTGCCTTTCCAATGAAGGAACAATTGGAAGGGACATGCTAATCTCCCATGCATGGCAGGATATAAGGGAAATCCCCTTCCACCATGATTTTTGGGTGTGTGTTATATTCTTTCCACAACTAGTTGGATGCATTGTACATTGCGCCGGGCTTAGTGGGGCGGTCATGGGTGGGGCGAAAGCCCCCCCCCCTTAGGACATTTGGAGGGGGGTGGTAGTCCCCCTGCATAGGGTCTGGGGAAGCACCCCATAATATTATTTTTTTATGTTGACCCAATAATAGTTGGGTGGACCCAAGGATGGGGTGTGGACCCAAAGATGGTGGACAAACCTACCCATGGTTTTGTGCATGGTTTTTGCACATGGTTTTGGGCATGTTGGTTTTCTGCCCATGGTATTTTATAGATCCTGTCAAGGGAACTGCAGTTATGTTTTAATCCAAGGTTAGTGGATTGGGGTTTACAAATTCTTTGTCATGTATATATTGTAACATTGAAAGAAATATAATGAAAAATCAGTATGGTAGTCGCGGTTTTTGGATCTAAGGGAAAATCTTTGTGTATATTTGTTTTATGTTCTCGCCATTGTTTAATTTTTCTATTTTAAGAATTCATTTGTAGGTAATTTTTGTACATGGTTAAAACCTACAATGATTGCGAGGCAATCAATCACAAGGATAATGAACGGATGTAGTAGTAATGATCTCTCCATTGGATTGTAGAATACCTATGTTATACTCATACAAAACCTCTAAATCAGTGTGATTTGGTCCTCTCCAAGCTTCATGCCCCATGATTTTTATAAAGGTCTATCAGATCTTAAACATGTCTCTGGTTTGCAACTGCCATATTCCCATCCCAGTGGCCACTAATGTCCCTCGATCCTCTATGAAAATTGATTTTGTAGATCATCCCAGATTTCATGGTTTTATTACTCTCATTATTCTCCTTGACTTGCTCATCTCTTGCATGCCCTATGGATAACCCCTGCCTCACCCTCTCCTCCATCCGCTCTCCCCTCTCACATTTACATTCCCTCACATTTTCTCTAGCTCCCCTGGCAGTAGTCATTTTATTTGATGCCCTCACTCCTTCCATATTAGTATGGCCTGCACTCCTCACCCCTACAGTGGCTCTACAACTATCCGACATAGAGGTCGGAACATGGAATGTTGGCATCAAGCCAACCTAAGGTTGAGAACTAGAGCTGAAATGACAGGCATAAAATCCGCCTTGAATTTTCATAACTCTATCCCTCAGGAGACTCAGGACTGGATTGCCAATATGGAGAATCAATCCAAGGACATCAAAAGAATAACTAGCACAGAAGAAGTTGATGCCCAGTCTGAGTGGATTCTTGACCCGGGGCTAACAAGAGCTAGGAAATTTTTCTAGGATGGGATAATATTATATGTAAGGTTTTTCATTACTGTTAGAATGATCTTTAATCTAAACTACGTAAAGCCTACATCCCTTTTTAGCACATTTATTTAACTGTAAGGTTGATATTTGACTCACTAAAATAGCTCTTGGAACCCCTTTTATTATACAAGTTACCCCTTCATCATTAACACATATGAATTTTTTTTCCAAAAAGTTCAAGACTACCCTGTGTTGTTCTAGCCAATCCACGCTAATTAGGATATCATATGATCCCAAGGGTAGAGTATTGAAATTAAGTTTAATGTGAAATCCATTTAAGTCTATTGAAAAATATTTTCTAATCTTAGTAACCCTTCTTTTGGTTCTAGTAGTTAATTGTACTAACCAAGGTTGTCTGTTTTTCTTTCTTAAGACCACATTTTTTAATCACAAAAGGATTTATGGTCAACTTGTGTATCATCTAGCTCTGCATTAATCCTTGGAATGTTAGGGAAATATCATTTACTATAGAGGCCTCATGTATATTATGCATTATTGCTATCTTATTCAAAGGATTTTGTGGACAGTTCCTCCATAGATGACTTTCATTACAACCCCAACATTTAATTGATGGGCTTGAAGATTCATCAATTTTTCGATTTATGGTTTCTATTACCACTCCACTTCCTTGATTTAAATTTATTTCTTGATTTACATTCCTATTATAATCCCCCCTGTGAACACTTTTAGAAATATTGGAAAATGCAGGTTTCATCTTTTAATTTTGCCATTAGATTTTTCATTCTTCTTTGCCAACCAACTCCTAGAACTATCACTTTTCCGCTTATTCTGGATGTAGCACATTTTTTCTTTTCTTATTATTTGATCCATTGTTTTTAGATTATCAAATTTAATTCTTTCTTTGTAAGAAAAAGACAAACAACTAATAAAACTTTGAATTCTTGCCTTTTGTTTTTTAATATATGGCACATACTGTAATAGGCTCATCAATTTATTCACAAATTCATCCATTAATAATTAACCCAATCTTAACTCATGGAACTCCCTAGATTTTTCATTGTAGTACGATTATTAAATAATTCTTCTTGAATTCCTTCTTGAATAATTTCCAGGTCAATTATTTTCCTCTAATTTTCTTCATTGCTTTGTTTCTTTCCACCACAAAGTTTCTTCTCCAGTCAATTGATATATTTTATCCCTGTGATGGATTCTAGAGTTACTAGAACTAAAGATGCAGCTACAAGATATGTTAGACAAGAAATATACAAGACATAATGTGTCACCTTGGTGTGCACCAATATTATTTGTGAAAAAGAAAGATGGAACCCTTAGACTCTGCATAGACTATCGACAACTCAATAAAATGAAAATCAAGAACAAGTATCCATTTCCCAATATTGATGACCTTTTTGACTAGGTCAAAGGAGCTACTATCTTTTCGAACATTGAATTAAGATCTAGATATCATCAGATCAGGATCAAAGACAAAGACATTCATAAGACAGACTTCAAGACATACTAAAGGAATTATGAGTTTGTCGTATTGACTCACTAATGCACCAACCACTTTTATGTGTTTGATGACTAGTGTAATCATGCCCTATTTAGAAAAAATTTCCATTGTGTATATTGATGAACTTTTAGTGCATTCAAAGAACTAGGAGGAACATGAACAACATTTGCAAATGGTTCTCCAAACACTTAGAGAAAATGAATTGTATGTAACTTTAGAAAACGTGCATTTTATCAAACACAAATTCATTATTTATGGCATGTTATATCAGAAGAGGGGATTGTTGTATACCTAGAGAAGATAATGACCATTATGGAGTGGCCAATACTTAAGGATGTGGTTGAGTCTTTCATGGGAATCACGAGATATTATAGGAGGTTCATAGAGGGGTTTTCAAAATTAGATTATCTAATCACTTTTTTATCGAAGAAGACAACTAAATTGGTTTGGAATAAAAATGTCAGGATAACTTTGAAAAACTAAAGCAATTATTGACTTACCCCAACAAATACTTTATAGTTTGTATTGATGCTTGTAAAGAATGGTTGGGGGGATTATTAATGCGAAAGGGTCATGTGATAATCTATGGATATCAAAATCTTAAAGACCATGAGATAAATTATGCCACCATTGGTCTGGTATTAGTATATATTATTCATCCCTTGAAAATGTGGAGGCACTACCTTATAGGGTGTAAATTTCAACTAAAAACTGACAATATCAACCTTAAATATCTTTTTGATTAGCCTAACTCAAATGTTAGGCAAGCATGGTGGTTGACATTCCTTAGTGAGTATGATTTTGAAATAATACACATTAAGGGAAAAGAAAACAAAATAGCAGATGCTTTTAACAGGAAAATAAATCATATTTGTGTTATTTATGCAAGTAATTGGCAAACAAAATTGACGAAAAAGTAAAAATAAATGCAGATTTTGATGAAGAATATGTTAAAATCAAGGAGAAAAAAAAAAAAAAATCAAATTCTCAAGATGAGGAAGCAAATGATTTTTTAGTTAATGAAGAGGATTTGTTGATGTATAGAGATAGAATTTATATACCTAATGATCAAAACATAAAATTGTTTATCCTTGATGAGTTACATAAAAAGGCTACAAATGGACATCCTCGTTATCAAAAGCTAATAACCATGTTGACAAAGGACTTTTATTGACCTAATATTATGTCAAAAACAACAGAGTATGTAGAAAAATGTTTAGGATGTCATAATGTTAAAGCTTCCCATCAACATTTGGTTGGATTATTACAACCTTTACCCATTCTAGAGTGGAAATAAGAGGTAATATCCATGGATTTTATCACTGGTTTTCCGAAAACAAGGAAACAACACGACTCTATAATGGTTGTAGCAAAAAAATTAGTAAGGAAGTACATTTCATACGTGTAAAGTCTACTTTCAAATCCATTAATATAGAAAATATATTCATGAAGGAAATATTTAGACTACATCATATGCCTAAGACTGTAATTTCATATTGTGATGTGAAATTTACCTCTAATTCTTAGCAAAACTTATCATCCTTAGACTGATGGTCAAATAAAGAGGACCAATCAAATCCTAGAGGACATGCTATAAATGTATGTTATGGATAGGCCCACTAAGTGGGAATATTATTTTCATTTAGCCGAATTCACCTACAACAATGGTTATCAGACTTCCCTAAAGATAAGTCCTTTTGAAGTAATTTATGGGAGACAATGTAAGGTGCCTTTAAGTTTAGATCATCCTAAAGATGGGTTGGTATTAGGACCAAACATACTAAATAAAATGGATGAAATAGTCAAATAGGTGAAATATAATTTTAAAGAAGCTTAGGATCGACAAAAAAACTACATGGATTTAAAGGGAATTCACTAAGAATATAATGTTAGTGACCACGATTATCGAAAAGTGAACCCTACAAAAATTACTCTTAGACATGGCAGTTGTGCCAAGTTGTCGCCCAGATTTTGTGGACACTTTGATGTGTTAGCAAGGATAGGTTCAGTATTCTATTAGCTTGCTCTTCTAGCAAGCATAAAATATCATGATGTGTTTCATGTGTCTTTATTAAAAATATGTAGATGATCTAACTCACATAATTAATTGGAATGTTGTATAGGCAGAACCGAAGGGAGAGTTCCTGGTAGAACCTCTACACATACTAGACCAAAGGGAATTCATGCTCTAGAATAGATCCATAGCCCAACTCAAAGTTCAGTGGAAACACTTCAACCTAGAGGAGGCAACTTGGGAACTAGAAGACGCTTTTAAAGAAGCATATCCATCCTTATTTTGAGACTAGTTGAAGTCCATAGAAAACACGAGGACGATGTCAAACTCAAGTGGGGTAGGATGTGATATACCTTGACTTAGTTTTATTTGTGAATATTGTATATGTCAAGTGTGTTGATGTTGTGAATTTAAGACAAGAATGGAACTGAATCCATGTATTGTGTTACTGATAAGTTACTTTGTGTAAATATGTTTTGTTATGTCTTTAATAAAAATGTGGAAAATAATTTTGAGGCTATAAATGGATAAAAAAAACTATGGATTGCAAGCTAGTGATTGGAATTAATTACCCTTGATGATGTAAGACCTATACATCTAATTTTAGGATTACATTATTTAATGATGAAAAATTTATTAATCAATAACTATGTCAGGAGGATAAGACATTGTCTTAGGAAACTAGGTAGAATGGAACACATTAATGAACAAGTAAGCTTATTTCAATATTGATATTAATGAAATAAAGTGTTATTTCTAATGCATCTCTGAAATACTGAAAGTACGCGAGTGATTTTCAGTTTACCGTGAAATTTAAAATTCCAACAAAATCCAACGCAACATTCAGAATATTGATCGAAGATTTTGAAATACCAATTTGATTTGCAGAGTAAATCTGACACAAATATCACACATTCTCGTGACTCTACTATGCCACTACATTTAGTTGCGTTGGTTACTTTTAACAATCCACGTCGGACATAACCTTAGTATCTAAATTTTGAAACCATCTCGAAGTGCCAGCCCGCAAAACTGGCATGGATTTGAAGAGGAATCTTTAAATTTCTCAAGTAAAATGATGAAAATGATAATAATACGAGCAAAACATTGCTCAACAGAATGGGGAGAAATTGGTTTCATTAGATCTTGTGTTCGATTTCTCTATCTACAAGCACTCACTAGAGTTTCAATAAATTCGCCTCCAGGACACTCTTAGAATTCAACTCCCTACTACATAAACAGCAGTGTAGGCAAAATGACGAAGAAACGGCCACACACTTCATGCCACATGCCACATGATGTTGATGTTGATTTTTATTTGGAGGGAGCAAGATGAAAAAGTAGGCCAAATCTGCACAACTAAATTTATCATAGGAACACAGGAACACTTTGGTGTAAAAGACAAGGTGGTATATTTTTTAAATTGGAAAAATGGTAGAGGAAAGCATTTATAGATATGTATGCGATATGTAATATGTATTGGCACATTTAAAGTTTATATAAATATTAT
>APFE030903019.1:144159-154570 GCA_000404065.3 Pinus taeda | reverse complement strand
ATTTTAATTTCATATATAATCTAAATTAAAATACAGAATAATGAAATTTTGTAATGAAGATTAAGCCTTGGATGAATAAACATCAAAAAAACACTTTTCAAAAATCAATTATGTATACATTTCCTCCAATAAAAACGCATAAATAATCTTAAATTCTATAGAAAAAAAAAAAATCCAAAAATACCAATAAGACCCTTGGTCTCGTTGTAGCTCCATCTACTACCATTAGCACTACAGGAACCCAGAGTTATATTGTTCTTTGTTGTAGATTCAACGCAGAGTCGGGTTGCAGGATGGTAGGTTATTTGCTACAAAGGGTCCAATGAGTGCATGACTCACCTCCCGCTTCAAATATAATAGATAGAAGTGGCCAAGACTATAAATGATCTCTCATCAGAGGTTTGGAAAATGAAGAATCGAGAAGGAGCCAAACTTCTGGTTTCATGTTGACTCTTTTGCAGGTATGGAAATTTCCAAAAGAAACAACGAAGATGATTTTGAATTAAGAAAAGGTTAAATTATCCATTTACTTTCAATTCTACATAGCCATAAGAGGTTTGGAAAAGGAAAAAGAGAAAGGAAGTTTGGAAAAAGGAAACATGGAGAGGTGATTTAGAATTGGTAAAAACCTACGCTATTGCTTTCACGTTCATTCTTACCCAACAATCTTACTTGGGAAGAAGGCAAGAAGAACAAAAGGACAAAATTAATCATTTTATATAATATACTTCAATTCTAAATAAAAATATATATATATATACTATATATAAATATGAAGATTCATCAAAGATAAAACTGAAATTTCTCTGGACAACATTACAGGTGGGAATCTAAAAGAGTTAAACAATTTCTGACTCCGCTTCTCTCTATATAATTCTCATAAGCCCGACCTTGATCTATCGAAATAGATTTTATAATTCTCATGAGCTAGACTTTAAACTATAAATAAACATAATTCAAACAAAATTTTTAATCAAAGATAAAATTGAAATATAAAGATTCATCAAAGATGAAATTGAAATTCCTCTTCCACAACATTACACGTGAAAATGCAAAATAAACAAGACAAAGAGCCAACAAGTATAGAAAAATGTCCCAACCCTCTTATTACCAAGCACATCATTGAAAGTCTTAGGTTATTGTTTAAGAGAAAGTATCACTAGTGATTTAAAAAATGTTATAGATATACTCCTCGTATATGCGCCTTTGTATATGTGTAAGAGTGGGTAGTTGGCCTTTGAAATTTTATTTAAAATCAAACACAATACATACGATTTTAAAAAACTTTTATCATGTTGAAACTTATTCAAATAGGCAATCAATCTCAATGATCCAATAAGTACTCACTGAGTTTTGTTTTCGAAAATGAAAATAATATTTTTTATTATACATGCATTATCAGACATTATGATGAATCATGAAAAATGACATGTCCACTAGTCACACGAAAGTCTTGCAGGCATGTTGAGTGAAAGTTAATGATTTTTCTCTCTTTCAAAAATCCTATTGTTGATTGTTTCCCAATGTTATCCATGATAACCACTAAAAATAAATTTTTAGTTTTAATAGTTTAGGTTTTTCCTCATTGATCTTCTCATCTATCTGTTGCTTTTCTGAAAGAGGTTGTTGTGCTTCTCATTTGGAGATTAAAGAAGGAAGGACGAGTTTATTCCATTTTTTGGAGAAATTCCAATATTCTCTAAAACCCATCCCATTTCATCCTTTGATTTTACAACTCTAGCCATCTCCATTCATAACCCTAGTTGTTCTCCACATTTCCTCCATTATTAATATTCCACATTTCCCTTCATTTGTTACAAAACCAAACTCTAGTCGCATTCCATTCTTGTATTACATTTAAACTCTAGCTGCAAAACCCATTGAATTGCATAACTCTAGCCACAAACCCTTTATATATATATATATATATATTATTATATTTATGTATATATATATATATCACATTATATATAAACATGTCACAACCTTTTTTAAGAAGGCTGGGACCCACAGTCTTTATTGCAGTCAGCCTTTCCCGTTTTCCTTTACATAACACCTTTGCCCATTCCCCTTCCCGATTGTGATTGTAATACAAACCCATTGCCACAAACCATATTATATAATATATATATATATATATATATATATAACATGTCGCTCTGTTACATAAACCGAGCCCACAACCACGTGTCTCTATACCATAATTGGTCCCTTGTTCCCTTCCCTGTCACGATTGCGTAATTCCAATCACAATCCACATAATCCCACATAACTAAGGCCTTCCCCCCCACCATTGTCGATTGTGATAAGAAATCCTCCCCATTGATTATCCCTCTATCGCTGATTACAATATCATATTCCCACTGATATCACATTATCGCAGACCTACTCACTGATGTGATATCGCAAGACTCTACTTCATCTATAGATGCGATATCACAAACCTCTCTCCTCGCCGATTGCAATAACTCTGATGCCCCAATTGCGATAAACCCCCGATACCCCGATTGCGATATAGCTCCATCCCCCGAGTGCAATAAAGGCTGATATCACATATCGCAAATTTCCCCGCTAATCGCAATATCATTAGTCCCTCCTCTCGCTGATTGCAATGGATCCGATAAGGTTATGTGTTGCAATTTTGAAAATTGTCATGTTCGGAACATTGGAAAATCACTAAAAAAATAGTGTTAAATCTCTTCCTCTTGTTTTGTGATTACGATGTTAAAACCACCCAGATCAATAGCCCGGATAAGAATCCATTCCTCTTCCACTCCGTGACATACTGAAGGTGTTTCTCGGCGTATTTCCAGTAGCATGTCCACTAAATAGAGCACGAGAACCCAAGGCAGCAAGACATGGAACACAGAAAAAAAGGGTAGCGAGACGAAGAGACAACAAGATACATAAGACAATGATGCATTCTCAGCAATTTCAACAGAAAACAACATAGCAAATTTGAAGGCCAAATGTCCGAGTTTCCACAAATGCAATGCCACATTACAAAAATTTTCTTAATCATTGTAACAATTCATACAGACTTCCATTTTGTATTAAAACTCTATCATAACAAAAATTCCATAGAAAGCTCAGTGTTTTATTAAACAGATAGGAACAAATTGGATAGTTATCTAGCCCAAGTGGTAGGTTATGTAATGAGATCTCTTCTCTATAAATGTGTAGACTCTTGACTCTCCAAAGGGATTGATGATGAGAGAACCATCCTTTGTATATATTTTCAGTTAATTAGAAATTCAGTCGCAGCAACTTGTAGAATTTGCTGCAAATTCTCTACAAATCTACCTCTGAGATCTATGTAGAAAAACTGACTGTAGATTAACTTGATAATGAAATATACCAAAGAAAAATACTATAATCTACTTCTACTATCAAACTTGCAGAAGCTTAAAGATAGAGCAAGATTTGAGCTGAAATAATATAACCAGAGGAAGAAGAATCAATGCACATGAAACACAAAAAATACTCAGGGGAAAGCCTCAGCTAAAAACCTCACTATCTGTATTATCATACAAGGTGGAAACACATCAGAATTATACAAAGCCTTAGCTCTCACATCTAGCTAGCTCTCAGTACAATCCTCCTGGATGCTCACAGGTAATCAAAGCTTCTCACAGGCCTTCTTCTCTACCCTCCAAGCTCCTATTTCCTTGCGCAGTTCCTCTGGGATGATCTCCTTCACCCAGTGGAACACTGCTCTAACACACTGTCAAAACTGCGCAATCCTCAAGGAACCTTAATCCTTCTGCATGCATGAGTTTCCTTTATAGGAAAACACATGCAACTGATAGTACATTGTCCTTGATATTTAGCTCAACTGGGTATTTCTCAGAACAGACATGCATGAGTTACTGATGAGGGAATCTTCAGTTATCTGGAGTACAGTGGTTGAGTGCATGCATGCATCAACTGAATGATCACTCACAATTAGTTCCTCAAACAGTTTGGAACTAATTTAACTGGACTTAACTTGGTAAACTGAGCTAACTGATTACAACTCGAATATAACTCAATCTTATCTCCTTAATTAAGTGATAATCTCCTTAATTTGAGGGATAAATGTTGCATGACTTCAGAAGGACTTCTAACTTGAATTTCTCCAACTAATTAATCCATAATGAATTAATTGATTATTTCCAAGCCACTAGCGAGACTAAATTTGAATTTAATTCAAGGACAAATTTAAAATGGAATATTCTGGATTCTATTTTTATCATTTCTTCTTGTTATTTTCAACACTCCCTCTCAACAAGAAAGGAATTCAACTCGATCCAATCCTAAACCTTTGGAATGTTCTGCATGCAACACTTCTCTCTAGTGTTGTTGCTCCAACAACTCCAGAAACAAAGGAAAAAAAAAAAAAAAAAAAAAAAAAAAAAAAAAACATCCAACCTGAATCAGTATGATGCATCTGTCATCAAAGTCTCTGATTTTTATTGCCTCTGTCAACTGAAAAACTCTGTGCTTATGTTGACTCAGCCTTTCTGCACTGTTGTCAATCCTTCTCTGCGCTCTTTAGTATCTGACTGCTCTAGCCTTTGTCACTTTGATCTCTGACTGCATCAATCCCATAGATTCCTCCCGCTATTATGTACTTTGGGCTCCTGTAGCAAGGTACGATCCATGAGATAAAACCTCTCAATGGACCCTGCCCAATTTCTCAGCCTTCTTGAGACTATCACTTCACATCACCCCACCTCACACCTGGAGGTATGGCTGCATGTGATCCCTCTGCCCACTTCTCCGATTGTGGCTCCTCCACAATTGTCTGAGACTTTTTCTGGGACTGCATGTTGAGAGGTAATCTACTCTCCCTCTCAACCACCAAGTCTCTAACATTTGCCTTGCTCCTCACGGCTTTGCATACATCTTGAACCTCAAGAGCATACAGGTTCTTAACTCGTGAAATGATCTGTTTCACCTGTCTCATGGTGATGTGTCTAAGGAAAATATTTCCCTTATTAAAGACAATACTGTAGCCTTTGTCCTCCAACATCGTGATTGATACCAAGTTCTTCTTCAGTCCAGGCACATCCTTCACATCAGTCAGGGTGATAGGAGGTCCAAGCTCCCTCTGAAAAGCAACCATGCCTACTCCTGAAACATTATACCTTTCGTCATCACCCATCTCTATGCGCATCTTGAGGTCTTTCTCCTCCAAGGCACTGAATAAACTTTTATCGTGGGTCATGTGGAATGAGGCTCCACTGTCAAGATACCAGACACAACCCATCATCGATGACACCGTGCACGTGATGAGGGTGAAGTCCATTTCGAACTGAGAGGCTAATGCCTCACCTTCCTATCCTTCCGAGGATCCCTTTTTGGACTTCTTCAATGGGCAATTAGTCGCATAATGTCCCATCTCGTTTTTTTTTTTTTGAGTATGATATGAATTCGATTTTCACCTACAACCCTGAACTTCAAACTTCGAATTCTCTTCTTTGTATATTGTTCACAACTCTGATAAAGTAGGCTCCAATAAAATAGGCTCTGATACCATGTACAATTTCTTTCAAAATATCTACAAATATACCTCTAAGATCTATGTAGAAAATCTGACTGTATATTAACTCGATAATGAAATATACCAAAGTGAAATACTATAATCTACTTCTACTATCAAACTTGTGGAAGCTTAAAGATAGAGCAAGATTTGAGTTGAACACATATAACTAGAAGAAGAAGAATCAATGCACATGAAACACAGAAAATACTCAAGGGAAAGCCTCAGCTAAAAACCCCACTATCTGTATTATCATACAAGGTGGAAATACATCAGAATTATACAAAGCCTTAGCTCTCACAGCTAGCCATCTCTCAGTACAATCCTCTTGGATGCTCACAGGTAATCAAAGCTTCTCACAAGCCTTCTCCTCTGCCCTCCAAGCTCCTATTTCCTTGTGTAGTTTCTCTGGGATGATCTCCTTCACCCAGTGGAACACTTCTCTCACACACTGCTCTAACACAATGTCAGAACTGCGCAATCCTCAAGGAACCTTTATCCTTCTACATGCATGAGTTTGCTTTATAGGAAAACACATGCACCTGATAGTACACTATCCTTGACATTTAGCTCAACTGGGTCTTTCTCAAAACAAACATGCATGAGTTACTGATGAGGGAATCTTTAGTTATCTAGAGTACACTGGTTGAGTGCATGCATGCATCAACTGACTGATAACTCACAATTAGTTCCTCAAACAATTTGGAACTAATTTAATTGGACTTAACTCAATGAATTGAGCTAACAGATTACAAGTCCAATATAACTCAATCTTATCTCCTTAATTAAGGGATAATCTCCTTAATTTAAGGGATAAATGTTGCATGACTTCAGAAAGACTTCTAACTTGAATTTCTCCAACTAATTAATCCACAATGAATTAATTAATTATTTCCAAGCAGCTGATGAGACTAAATTCGAATTTTAATTCAAGGACAAATTAAAATTGGAATATTCTGGATTCTATTTTTATCATTTCTTGTTTCTATTTTCAACACTCCCTCTCAACAAGAAAGGAATTCAACTCGATCCTAATCCTGAACCTTTGGAATGTTTTGCATGCAACACTTCTCTCTAGTGTTGTTGCTCCAGCAACTCCATAAACAAACAAAAAACATCCAACCTGAATCAGTATGATGCACCTGTCATCAAAATCTCTAATTGTTATTGCCTCTGTCAACTGAAAACCCTACGCTTATGTTGAATCAGCCTTTCTGTATTGTTATCAATCCTTCTTTGCGCTCTTCAGTATCTGACTACTCTAGGCTCTGTCACTTTGATCTTTGACTACATCAATCCCATGGATTCCTCCCACTACTATGTACTTTGGGCTCCCGTAGCAAGGTACGATTCATGAGATAAAACCTCTCAATGGACCCTGCCCAATTTCAGCCTTCTTAAAACTATCACTTCACATCACCCCATGTCACACCTAGAGGTATGGCATCATGTGATCCCTCTGCCCACTTCTCCGATTATGGCTCCCCCACAATTGTCTGAGACTTCTTCTGGGACTAAATGTTGAGAGGTAATTTACTCTCCCTCTCAACCACCAAGTCTCTAACATTTGCTTTTCTCCTCAAGGCTTTGCATGCATCTTTAACCTAAAGAGCATACAGGTTCTTAACTCGTGAAATGATCTATTTCACTTGTCTCATGGTGATCTGTCTAAGGAAAACATTTCCCTTACTAAAGACAACATCGTAGCCTTTGTCCTTTGACATCGCGATTGATACCAAGTTCTTCTTCAATCCTGGCACATACTTCACATCGGTTAGGGTGATAGGAGGTCCAAGCTCCATCTAAAAAGAAACCATGCCCACTCCTAAAATACTCTACATTTTGTCATCACCCATCTCTATGCGCATCTTCAGGTCTTTCTCCTCCAAGGCACTGAATAAACTTTTATCGTCGGTCTTGTGGAATGAGGCTCCACTGTCAAGATACCAGACACAACCCATGATCAATGACACCATGCAAGTGATGAGGGTGAATTCCATTTCGAACTGAGAGGCTAATGCCTCACCCTCCTATCCTTCCGAGGAACCCTTCTTGGACTTCTTCGATGGGCAATTAGTCACATAATGTCCCATCTCGTTTTTTTTTTTTGTAAGTATGATATGAATTTGATTTTCACCTGCAACCCTGAACTTAAAACTTCGAATTCTCTTCTCTGTATACTATTCACAGCTCTGATAAACTAGGCTCTGATACTATGTAGAATTTCCTACAAATTCTCTACAAATCTACCTCTGAGATCTATGTAAAAAATCTGACTGTATATTAACTCGATAATGAAATATACCAAAGCAAAATACTATAATCTACTTCTACTATCAAACTTGTGGAAGCGTAAAGATAGAGCAAGATTTGAGCTGAACACATATAAATAGAAGGAGAAGAATCAATGCACATGAAACACAGAAAATACTCAGCGGAAAGCCTGAGCTAAAAACTCCACAATTTGTATTATCATACAAGATGGAAATACATCAGAATTATACAAAACCTTAGCTCTCACAGCTAGCCATCTCTTAGTACAATCCTCTTGGATGCTC
The DNA here is from genome assembly GCA_000404065.3 of Pinus taeda. NCBI lineage: Eukaryota > Viridiplantae > Streptophyta > Pinopsida > Pinales > Pinaceae > Pinus > Pinus taeda. The sequence goes on along the minus strand of APFE030903019.1, from coordinate 146,488 downwards.
ATAGGCAATCAAAGCTTCTCACAAGCCTTCTCCTCTGCCCTCCAAGCTCCTATTTCCTTGCGCAATTTCTCTGGGATGATCTCCTTCACCCAGTGGAACACTGCTCTCACACACTGCTCTAACACACTGTCAGAAGTGCACAATCCTCAAGGAACCTTAATCCTTCTGCATGCTTGAGTTTCCTTTATAGGAAAACACATGCAACTGATAGTACATTTTCCTTGACATTTAGGTCAACTGGGTCTTTCCCAGAACAGACATGCATGAGTTATTGATGAGGGAATCTTCAGTTATATGGAGTACACTAGTTGAGTGCATGCATACATCAATTGACTGATAACTCACAATTAGTTCCTCAAACAGTTTGGAACTAATTTAACTGAGCTTAACTCAGTAAACTGAGCTAACTGATTACAACTCAAATATAACTCAATCTTATCTCCTTAATTAAGGGATAATTCCTTAATTTAAGGGATAAATGTTGCATGACTTCAAAAAGACTTCTAACTTGAATTTCTCCAACCAATTAATCCATAATTAATTAATTAATTAATTATTTCCTAACAGCTAGTGAGACTAAATTCAAATTTTAATTCAAGGACAAATTAAAATTGGAATATTCTGGATTCTATTTTTATCATTTCTTGTTGCTATTTTCAACACTCCCTCTCAACAAGAAAGGAATTCAACTCTATCCCGATTCTAAACCTTTGGAATGTTCTGCATGAAACACTTCTCTCTAGTGTTGTTTCTCCAACAATTCCACAAACAAACAAAAACATCCAACATGAATCAGTATGATGCATCTGTCATCAAAGTCTCTGATAGTTATTGCCTCTGTCAACTGAAAAACTATGTGCTTATGTTGACTTAGCCTTTCTGGACTGTTGTCAATCCTTCTTTGTGCTCTTCAGTATCTGACTGTTGTAGCCTCTGTCACTTTGATCTCTGATTGCATCAATCCCACGAATTCCTTCCCACTACTATGTACTTTGGGCTCACGTATCAAGGTACGATCCATGAGATAAAACCTCTCAATGGACCCTGCCCAGTTTCAGCCTTCTTGAGACTATCACTTCACATCATCCCACCTCACACCTGGAGGTATGGCTGCATGTGATCCCTCTTCCCACTTCTCCGATTGTGGTTCCTCTACAAATGTCTGAAACTTCTTTTGGGACTGCATGTTGAAAGGTAATTTACTCTCCCTCTCAACCACCAAGTCTCTAACATTTTCCTTGCTCCTCAAGGCTTTGCATGTATCTTGAACCTCAAGAGCATACAGGTTCTTAACTAGTGAAATGATATGTTTCACCTGTCTCATGGTGATGTGTCTAAGGAAAACATTTCCCTTACTAAAGACAACATCGTAGCCTTTGTCCTCCAACATCGCGACTGACACCAAGTTTTTCTTCAGTCCTGGCACATACTTCACATCGTTCAGGGTGATAGGAGGTCCAAGCTCCCTCTAAAAAGCAACCATACCCACTCCTGAAACACTATACCTTTCGACGTCACCCATCTCCATGCACATCTTGAGGTCTTTCTCCTCCAAGGCACTGAATAAACTTTTATCGCGGGTCATGTGGAATGAGGCTCCACTATCAAGATACCAGACAACCCATCATTGATGACACCATGCATGCGATGAGGGTGAATTCCATTTCGAACTGAGAGGCTAATGCCTCACCTTCCTATCCTTTCGAGGATCCCTTCTTGGACTTCTTCAATGGGTAATTAGTTGCATAATGTCCCATCTTGTTTTTTTTTTTTTTAAGCATGATATGAATTTGATTTTCACCTACAACCTTGAACTTCAAACTTTGAATTCTCTTCTCTGTATACCGTTCACAACTCCGATAAACTAGGCTTTGATACCATGTAAAATTCCCTACAAATTCTCTACAAATATACCTTTGAGATCTATGTAGAAAATCTGACTGTATATTAACTCGATAATGAACTATACCAAAGCAAAATACTATAATCTACTTCTACTATCAAACTTGTGGAAGCTTAAAGATAGAGAAAGATTTGAGCTAAACACATATAACCAAAAGAAGAAGAATCAATGCACATGAAACACAGAAAATACTCAGGGGAAAGCCTTAGCTAAAAACCCCACTATCTGTAATATCATACAAGGTGGAAATACATTAGAATTATACAAATCCTTAGCTCTCACAGCTAGCCAACTCTCAGTACAATCCTCCTAGATGTTCACAGGCAATCAAAGCTTCTCACAAGCCTTCTCCTCTGCCCTCCAAGCTCCTATTTCCTTGCGCATTTTCTTTGGGATGATCTCCTTCACCCAGTGGAACACTTCTCC
>APFE030903019.1:74842-143158 GCA_000404065.3 Pinus taeda | reverse complement strand
CAAGCAGCTGGTGAGACTAAATTCGAATTTTAATTCAAGGACAAATTAAAATTGGAATATTCTGGATTCTATTTTTATCATTTCTTGTTGATATTTTCAACACTCCCTCTCAACAAGAAAGGAATTCAACTCGATCTCGATCCTAAACCTTTGGAATGTTCTGCATGCAACACTTCTCTCTAGTGTTGTTGCTCTAGCAACTCCAGAAACAAAAAAATAAACATCCAACCTGAATCAGTATGATGCATCTGCCATCAAAGTCTCTAATTGTTATTGCCTTTGTCAACTGAAAAACTATGTGCTTTTGTTGACTCAACCTTTCTGCACTGTTGTCAATCCTTCTCTGTGCTCTTCAGTTTCTGACTACTCTAGCTTCTGTCACTTTGATCTTTGACTGCATCAATCCCATGGATTCCTCCCACTACTATGCACTTTGGGCTCCCGTAGCAAGGTACGATCCATGAGATAAAACCTCTCAATGGACCCTGCCCAATTTCAACCTTCATGAGACTATCATTTCACATTGCCCCACCTCACACCTGGAGGTATGGCTGCATGTGATCCCTTTGCCCACTTATCCAATTGTGGCCTCTCCACAATTGTCTGAGACTTCTTCTGGGATTGCATGTTGAGAGGTAATTTACTCTCCCTCTCAACCACCGAGTCTCTAACATTTGCCTTGCTACTCAAGGCTTTGCATGCATCTTAAACCTCAAGAGCATATAGTTTCTTAACTTGTGAAACGTTTGTTTCACCTGTCTCAGGGTGATGTGTCTAAGGAAAACATTTCCCTTACTAAAGACAACATCATAGCCTTTGTCCTCCAACATCGTGACTGATACCAAGTTCTTCTTCAGTCTAGGCACATACTTCACATCGGTTAGGGTGATAGGAGGTCCAAGCTCCCTCTGAAAAGCAACCGTGCCCACTCCTAAAACACTATACCTTTCATCGTCACCCATCTCTATGTGCATCTTGAGGTCTTTCTCCTCCAAGGCACTGAATAAACTTTTATCACCGATCATGTGGAATGAGGCTCCATTGTCAAGATACCAGACACAACCCATCATCGATGACACCATGCATGCGATGAGGGTGAAGTCCATTTTGAACTGAGAGGCTAATGCCTCACCTTCCTATCCTTCTGAGGATCCCTTCTTGGACTTCTTCGATGGGAAATTAGTTGCATAATGTCCATCTCATTTTTATTTTTTTTAAGTATGATATGAATTAAATTTTCTCCTACAACCTCGAACTTCAAACTTCGAATTCTCTTCTCTGTATACTATTCATAGCTTCGATAAACTAGGCTCTGATACCATGTATAATTTCCTGCAAATTCTCTACAAATCTACCTCTGAGATCTATGTAGAAAATTTGACTGTAGATTAACTCGATAATGCAATATACCAAAGCAAAATACTATAATATACTTCTACTTTCAAACTTGCGGAAGCTTAAAGATAGAGAAAGATTCGAGCTGAACACATATAACCAGAAGAAGAAGAATCAATGCACATGAAACATAGAAAACACTCAGGGGAATGCCTCAGCTAAAAACCCCACTATTTGTATTATCATACAAGGTGGAAATACATCAAAATTATATAAAGCCTTAGCTCTCATAGCTAGCCAGCTCTCAGTACAATCCTCCTGGATTCTCATAGGCAATCAAAGCTTCTCACAAGCCTTCTCCTCTGCCCTCCAAGCTCCTATTCCCTTGCGCAGTTCCTCTGGGATGATCTCCTTCACCTAGTGGAACACAGCTCTCACACACTGCTCTAACACACTATCAGAATTGCACAAGCCTCAAGGAACCTTAATCCTTCTGCATGCATGAGTTTCCTTTATAGAAAAACACATGCAATTGATAGTACATTGTCCTTGACATTTAGCTCAATTGGGTCTTTCTCATAACAGACATGCATGAGTTACTGATGAGGGAATCTTCAGTTATCTGGAGTACACTGGTTGAATGCATGCATGCATCAAATGACTGATAACTCACAATTAGTTCCTCAAACAGTTTGGAACTAATTTAACTGGACTTAACTAAGTAAACTGAGCTAACTGATTACAAGTCAAATATAACGCAATCTTATCTCCTTAATTAAGGGATAATCTCCTTAATTTAAGGGATAAATGCTGCAAGACTTCAGAAAGACTTCTAACTTGAATTTATCCAACTAATTAATCCATAATGAACTAATTAATTATTTCCAAGCAACTTGTGAGACTAAATTCGAATTTTAATTCACAATTTTAATTCAAGGACAAATTAAAAATGGAATATTCTGGATTATATTTTTATCATTTCTTGTTGGTATTTTCAACACAACTCTGTTTTGACCTTAGATTCATTTTGGTTTCAATCCCATCTTGTCGTGCTTTATTGTTATTAGTTTTTACATCTCGTTGAATACTTGGAATTCAATGTTGTATTGCTCTAACTTCCTTTAATTTGTTGTGATTACTATGAATGCCCTATTATAAGTTTTGCATAGTATTTTGATTACTTGGAATTCTGTCAAATAGATCCAACTTCCTTCATTTTGCTATGATTACTATGAATGTCTTACCCACCTTAGGAAACCAAAAATTCCTCAACTTCCATAAAACAATGTGTTGTTTGTTGTTGTTTTTCTTTGACTGACTCCATGCCCAATGGTGGCTATGCTCACACTCTTTCACCCGAAATATCAAAATAGAAAACCATAGTTAACCATCTACATTCTTAACAAATATTAAGAGAGCCCTCTCAGATTGGAAGGGCTAACTTCCAATCAAAAGTTGGTTTGAAATAGTTACTCTGAGGTTGAAGGGTTGACACAACCCAACCCCCACCAACCCGGGTGATAACATTTTGGTGCGTCTATTGGAAGTCGAAAAGCTCTTCTTCCGAGATTATTTTTGAGTCTCTTCTTTCTGATTCCTTAGGGTAATAAGAAATTAGAAGTTTTGAAGGTTATGATATTACCCTGGAGACTCCACTCTTTAAGGATACTGAAGATCAAATTTTCTTGGTGACTCCACTATTTACAGATTAGTAGCTTGAAGAAATTTTAATATGAGTTCTACTACAAGAATAAATATCAGGTATGATCCTATGGATCGGTCTCACATCTATGGTTTCCCAAATCCTATGCCTTGTGCTTTTTGGTTAACTCATCTTCCCATGTTCAAAGATGAAAAGGAAGATGATGCTGGTTTACATTTGGTTAAATTCCATATACATGTATGTAGACTGAGTGTTGAGTTTCCTGAGGATTGTCTCATGAAGATTTTTATAGCTACCCTTGAAGACAAAGCTAGAATATGGTATGAAGGGTTGCCATCAGGAAGCTTGTGTTCTCTTAAAGATTTCCATAGAATATTTTTTGAACATCATGGGAAGTCTCATCCCTCATCACCACTGTTTCAAGACTGATGTAATGTTTGGAAAGGTTTCATTCAATATCTCAATAGTATTGATGACAATGTAGAATGTATGGATGATGAAGAGGTGTTAGAGGCACTCTATGAATTTTCTTCTCAAGCTAGTTGCCATGATGATCAAGAAGTTTTCCAACAAGCATATGCTTCTTCTTTAGTTGAAGATGAAATGTATCAACAATTTGACAGTTAAGTCATAGTTCATGAAATCCATGAAAATTTACAGCCCTGTCAATCTATATACAATCAAAGGTATGATTCCTTTTCTGAGATTTTATGTCAAGACGAAACTCCTCAAGATTAGGTTGTTGAAAATATATGCATGAAAATTCTGAACAATGAGGTAACATGTGAAGAAAGTTGTCTACCTAGACAAGAAATTTTTTCCATTGAAATCATAATGATGTTGTTTCGGTTGAAGTGCATGATAGTTCACTTTTAGGTAAACTTGAGTTACATGAAGAGTTGAATATACAAGTTTTACCTATTTTATTTGAGGATCATAAAAATGATATGGATGAAATACATAAATTTGTTTGTATAGGAGCTGTTAGTGTTTAGAATCAAGATGACATTCCTCAAGCAAAACTACCAAAGGTTATATCTGATTCGTTGGCTAGGCAAAAGAGTAGTTTTGATACACACAATATGGATGACATGTTTGAAGATGTTCAAGGATGCATGGATGTTTTTGTTGATTTACATGGAAGGGAAAGTAAATCTATTGTTTCATTTTTATTTGATAATGCTCTTGAAATTGAAAACATAGGACAATAGACAATTTTAGTTATGGATGGATTCAGTCCTCATGGTATTATTCATCAAGAAAAGGTGATTTTTCATGATTATCAAGATCTTTGGTAAGTCTATTATAGTCATCAGTGAAGGTGGAGTCTCTTCCATTTATCAGCTCAACTAATGGATTCAGTTTTTATTTTGAGTTGCCAATGGATGGTCCTCTTGAATATAGTCAAGGAACCCTGGTGTTGAATCTACTCTTTGACTGGTTGTACTGGAGGTTTCATATTGCTTGTATTAAACAAGTGGATTTTCAGATGTTAGAGTAGGACATAAATAAGCTTGTCGGGCAAGTATTTCTTTCAGCTTTAGATTACATGTTGCAGTTTTCTTTTCATTTTGGTGAAGTGGGTTTAAATGTAGTCTTCAAATGGGATCATCCCAATGGTCAGACTATTGGTCTGATAGTTCTTTGCTTCCCCACAGGGGCGCATCATCCCCAGTGGAGCCAATGTTATCCATGATAACCATTAAAAATACATTTTTAGTTTTATTAGTTCAGGTTTTCCATCATTGATCTTTTCATCTATCTGTTGTTTTTCTGAAAGAGGTTGTTGTGCTTAGCATTTGGAGATTAAAGAAGGACAAGTTTTTCCTATTGTTTTGGATAAATTCCCATATTCTCTAAAACCCATCCCATTTCATCCTTTGACTATATAATTCTAGACATTTCCATTCATAACCCTAGTCGTTCTCCACATTTCCTCCATTATTAATATTCCAAATTTCCCTTCATTTGTTACAAAACCAAACTCTAGCTGCAACACCCATTCAATCACATAACTCTAGCCACGAACCCTTTTTTGTATATATCACATTATATATAAACATGCTGCAACCTTTTTTAAGAAGGCTAGGACTTGTAGTCTTTATCGCAACCAACCTTTCCCGTTTTCCTTTACATAACACCTCTGGCCATTCCCATTCCTAATTGCGATTGTAATACAAACCCATTGCCACAAACCATTAGATATAAATATACATAGTATTTATTATATATATAATAGAATATATATATATATATAATATAGATATAATATAAATATATATATATATATATATATATATATATATATATATATATTATATTATATATATTATATAATAAATATATATAAATATTATATATATATATATTATATATATATATATAGATATATATATATATAACCCATCGCTCCGTTACGTAAACCGAGCCCGCAGCCACGTGTCTCTATACCATAATTGGCCCCCATGTTCCCTTCCCTATTGCAATTACACAATTGCAATCGCAAAACGCATAATCACCACATAACTAAGGCATTTTCCCCCCACCATTTCCGATTGCGATAAGAATTCCTCCCCGCCGATTATTCCTCTACCACCGATTACGATTTCGCATTCCCATCGATATCACGTTATCGCAGACCCGCCCACGGATGTGATATTGCAAGGCTCTCCTCTGTCCATCGATGTGATATCACAAACCTCTCCCCACGCTGATTTTGATAACTCCAATGCCACAATTGCGATAAACCCCTGATACCCCGATTGCGATATAGTTCCATCCTCCGATTGCGATATAGCTACCCTCGTACTCTTTCACATGAAATATCAAAATAGAAAACCAGAGTTAGCCATTTGCATTCTTAAAAAATATTGAGAGCACCCTCTCAGATTGGAAGGGCTAACTTCCAATCAAAAGCTGGTTTGAAATAGTTACTTTGAGGTTGAAGGGTTGACATAGCCCAACCCCCACTAGCTCGGGTGATAACACCTAGTATCACAACAGGTCCACTCTCAACCTCCAAAATGTCTCTGCTACTAATCAATGTCAAGCAGATTGAATCAAAACTGCTAAAATAACTGAAATAGTTGGAAATTGGGAGTACCATGTCTGAGCTACCCTTGAAATGGAATGCAAACTCAGGCAACACAATATTCTCTAGACCAAACACATTGTAACACAATCCCATACCAGTCAAAGCTTCAACATCAACAACTTTGTTGCATTCAATCTAAGAAGCAAACAGGCCAACTGCAATATGCTTGAAGATTTCATAATGAAAAATGGTGAAAGTAGTGTCGAAATCTATTATGGTTTCTCCATTGCTTTTGGTGTCAAATCTCAATAACTTAGAAGGATTCCCCCAATATTGACCACTCTGAGACCGATGTAATAGTATACCCGATGTTGAGAAGAAGGGGGTTGGTTAGATAAAGGGTGTAATTCAAAGGGATATCATTGGGGAATGCCTAGTCACTGAGAACCATGAGGATTTTCTGGTTTTCTTCATCAAATTGGTGGCTCTAAAGGCAATACACAAATATATCTTTGCCAATGTGTTCGCTAAGCTGGAAAGGCATAGACAGAGCTCCTCTGCCAAATCCTACAATACCATAAGGTTATTGGGATGAAACTATTGAACATCCCACTACAAAATTTGTTATTGTTAGTTCCCCTTTTTTATTTTACAATGGTAAATTCAAAGTTTCCAGTCAAGAGAAGCCCTACAATAATTCCCCTGCCATCCCGAGTCCCATAGGTCGGGCAAGTCTCATAGCAATTTTTGAGGCTTCCTATGTAATTCTAACACAATGAGTGACACACAAGCTCTACGTTGTGCCCAAAAAGGGTTTCATAGTTTGGATCAACACAAGTTACAAGGTGAAGAGAAGCCAACATCCTCAGAAAGAAAACTCCATTGGAGGTGTTGTCCACAGGTAAATTGATACAAGTGTAATTTATTGTGCACGGTACCCACACTAGATCGATGCATGTGTCCATGATCAACGACAAATATTTTTCTAGAGTGCCCGAGGAGAATTTGATTGAATAACCCCCAAAGCTGCGAGCATAAAGAGAGATCGATACCCGTGTCCATGATCAGCGACAAATGTTGTTCTGGAGTGCCCAAGGAGAATTTGACTGAATAACCCACGAAACTGCGAGCATAAAGAGACTCATGACACTCTCCTTTCCCTTGGTCATCTTGCCATGGCCACGATTCACCCCACACTTCAACGCCCGAGCTCGATCCTATGTGGTTTCCACCATCCTGGTGAGTTTCTCGTATCCTTTGTCCAGGTTCAAACCCCAGACATCCTCCTGGAAGAATCCTGCATGCAAAGACTCTTCATTTATGTGAAGTGTGATATCTATTCCATCATCCCCTTTACATAATGATAATGATCTAGAGGGTTGGTTAATCAACAGCAGTAGGAGGAACAAGACACAAATAGCACCAAAAGGATCAATCTGTAGACGAGAGTAGGAGACAGTGAAATTAGAAATATCTACATTCAGAGCTTCTGTCTCTATGCCACCATTATTAGTCCAATATTTCGTAATTGCCCATGCTTCCAAGTCCATGGCCTGATCCAAGTCAAAAGCCCATTAATAAATTGCATTGCAACATAGTGGGTGTGAAAAGTATAATCCTGGATTGCCATATCAATCTGCTTGGCTTCTCATGCCGCAGTAGAAACGGCCATAAAAATTGAAAGGCTCAGGAAAAGGATTTTCCAACCCACTTATTCTTTTTTTTTAAATACATTAATCATCGGCAAACAACCAAATGCTTACTGAAACTAAGAACATGACATATAATTTGAATAAGCAAGGAGTAAGAACTTGAATTCATTTGAGTTGGATGAATACATGTGGATATTATTATACAACAAAAAAATCTTACCTCACTTCTCTTCCACTGAGTTTGGAAAACTAGAGCTTGAATACCATGTCATGCAAACGTAGTGGAATACAACGATTCTACCATGACCATGTCCCTTGTGCATAAGAGTCTTCATCTTAGAGTCCTTTTTTTAGCAAGCGTTATTCAGCGCAACAACCAAGAAAAAGGGTGTACCCCTCTCTCTCTTCAAAGGCTCATATCTTACTCCACATTTCCTAGATTTTAACCATGAAGGAGGTCAATTCATTGCTCTTATAGAGATGGAGTGAAGCTTGGATGTTCAAATTGGAGAGAATAACCAAGACGTTGGGATTGGCAATGGTAGTTGCATTCATGCACCATAAAACTCCGTGTAAGAATTCAAATAGACTCTCTTGGAAATCCAGCGACAGATGTCAAGTGGAGAGCATAAGGTGGAAGTAAAGGAAAACATGAGAAGTGTATACGAAAACTAGAGATACTGATTTAAAAAAAAAATCCTATCGGCCTAATTAATAAATATACACTAAAAAAAAATACAAGATTGAAATATACGTCACGGTCTTTATTAGTCCCTGCAAGGGACTATAGTAATTGAAAATTTGATTAGCATTAGCTTAGGTGAGCTTTAAGCTAAGGTTTGTAGTGATTTCTGTTTACCCACCACCGTGCAACCTATCAAATTATCATATTGATTTCTGAGGACCAATGAGATAATTTATCATCTTATTTGGCCTCTTCCTGAGGGGAAGAGGCTATACCCATGATATTTTTCCTATTCTTCGTACGATATTCCATCTATTTTGTTAACATTTTCTATCGGGAAACTATTGCTAGCATTAGTTCATAAATATTAAATGCTATTTTATAATCTTGGAACATGACTATAGAACTAGAAAAGAGACAGATGGCGTAGAACAGGGACAAATGATGGCGTAGAACAGATAGATGGCATTGTACATGTGAGATGGTGTCTACAGCAATGCCATTTATGGTGTCTGACATTGAGTGAAATGGTTCAATAAATTACCTTGGTATGCTAAATATTGAGGGTTGCTCTGTCCTATATTTTCAATGCAGAATTTGCCTCTTAACCTCTCTTAGGTTTTCGCAGGCTCAACAGCGGGGATCAATTTGTGATTGTGTTAGCGCCCTCATTCACGCACTGTTATAAGTGTAGGGCAATGGGAAATTGGTGAGTGATGTTGAAGGATGATCAAAGTTACTTCTGTCTACTTTATCACTGGTAGATTTTTTTAGTAAATTTATCATTGGTAGCATTTTTTTAGTAAATTTATCACTGGTAGCTTGTAAGAGACATTAGTAATGATGCTCGCTACTTTACTTGTTGGTGATGGATTTATAGTTGTATTTATTTATGAATGAAGAACATGTCTAATTGATACTCCTATTGATTATAAGATAGATTGAAAGATAGGATTCTTAATTGGTTAAGATAAACAGTAGGAATAAAAAGAAACCCAAAGAAGAATAAGAACTAGGATTTCTAAGAACAATAAGAAGCAAGGAAATACTCTATTAAACCAGAGCTTGACTAGTTATTTATAGGCATCATCAAGACTCTCTGGTTAGAGAGCCTGCCGCCACCCTCCCTGGCCCCGCCTCTCTTTCCCTAGCCAGAGCTTTGACTAATTGGTGGGAGGCAAGCAATAATGGATTGTATAAAGGCCTTGTTAGGACATTCTATCCTGCATATCGCGAATATGTCTGAATGATGAACTAGTGGCATCTGATGACCGACCATATGCAACTCTTGCTTGGGCCAACAATGAAACCTACCTATGATTTTTCCCCAAGCGGAGCATCTTTCTCATTTCAATCAGTCAGAAGGAAGCAAAGTCTCTTCAGGGCCATATGGCGATGGTGCGTATAAGAACACACTTTCAGTTCAGTTATTCATAAGCCCAACTCCCTTATAATCATTAGGGAGGGTATCACTAAACGATTGCTTTGATCTTGCCTCGAACCCCTATGTAAGAAGCATTGTCATTCTTGCCCTTTTGCTATTAAATTTTCCACTATTTCCATTCGTTATAGAGAGAGCATGTGTTATAGAGAAGGAAAAAGTTGCGCGCTTCAGGTTCATTTGTAGCATTAGCTAAAGGAGTACTCGCTGATTAATTATGGTATTACTGGCACTATACTTTGTCTTCTCTATTGTTCTTGTAATGCTTCTCTATTGTCTTGTAGTCCTATTGAACCAGCTGGAGCAACAGAAGAAGTTAGCTTTGCTTTATAACTGTTTGGCTTGCTAGCTAGGTAGAAGTAATAGCTAGCTTGCGAGTTGGTTGGTCTTGGGTCTACTACCTTCACTATGGTAGCTGGGTTGGCATAGTGGAAACATGCACATGCAATTAAGACATCTAGGCAAGGATGGAAGCATGTAGATGCAATTAACAAGAAGACATATTGTGGTTCAAAACACAGTTTTGGACGTAGACAATGGTTGCAGGCAAACCCCACTTGGCAATTTCCTTTATATTTTTTTTTATTTAAAATTATTTATTAGTTATTATATTTATTATTTATTCATTCTAATTAAAAAAAATACTTTTATTTACATATATTAAAAAAATAACACCAACAGTTTTACTCTTGCATAGAAGTGGATTATCTAATACAAGTGGATTATATATGAAGGCATTGATAACAGAAGAAATGTCGAAAGAGCTTCTGTCACTATACAGTTTTTCTTTGTAGGTTCCATAAATAAAACAACAACCTCAACATACTTTATTTACTGTTGTGCATCTTTGAAACATTTGGAAAGGTACATTATACAGTTGACATACTTTATGCCACCACCGATGCAAAATTACTTACGATGGTTATTGCATGATTACAAGTGAATTTAAGGCTGGGATTGTTCAGCTGCATAGACAACATAGATTTTAAGATGATAATTAATGGGTGAGAAATTTTGAATATGTTGACTCTATAGAAAAATAGAAAAATGCAATAGGAGACTTCTCATTTGAAAGTCCTTTTGTAGAGCATCAAGGGCATTGTTATGTCTGTTAATAACAGAGCAACCAATATAACAAATCAGAAAGGTTAAATTAGAACGAGGGGGAATCTTCTAATGCATATTGGTTTGTCAGGGATATTGATCACAATTTTGTTCTGGAAGCAAAAAGGTGCTTAGCTATATACTAAACTTTATATTTCAACATATCTTTCAATATTTGTTGCTCCCAGAACATAAGAAACAACCACATCCTAGAATATTGTTCTGATTTTCTTCCCTAGTTTCAGCAATTATATTGTTTTGATTTTCTTCCCTAATTTCAGCGATTACAAGAGTACCTATGTTATATTGTTTTGATTTTCTTCCCTAATTTCAGCAATTACAAGAGTACCTATGTTTTGTTTTTAATTTGGTTATTTTTACTTGTTTTTTTTCCTATGAAAATCAAGCTACCAACGTTGGCTTGTTCCTCCATTCATAAATATTGTATTATTTTAGTTATTTCATTTCTTATTTGTTTTATTTAGTACCCATATATTCTGCCCATTTTTGGAGACCAGGACTTGAGTGGAAGGTCTTTCGTAACTTGAGCACTCTTGTTTCCTTATTGCCCTGTTGTCGGGGACTCTATAATTGGATTTGCTACTGAAGAAACTTTCACCTCTTATGCTCGATCTCTAATCGATGAAACTGCGACCTTTACCTCTCACTCTATCTTTTGTTGCCTTCTATGCTTCAACTTATTTCTCTACCATTGCAAGGGAACAAGTTCTTGAACTTGATCAACTAGCTATTGAGTTGATCCATAAGCAGGTGTTGGTTCAATTGCTCCTGCCTGCTTTAATCTCTGCCTCTATCGTTGGATATCAATCTATAACACAAGGCCAAACTATCTATTACTTCAATATCGCTCAGGGCTACCCCACCCTTTTTCATTTATTTAATAGGGGTTGCAGGTTATTCTTATTGATCTGGAAGATATGTTGCTAGAGGTTCTCAATCTATATTCGGTAAGGGATATCACCTCAAGAGTCTCGGTAAGGGATATCACCTCAAGAGTCTAATGAGAAAGGGGGGAAGTTTCAGAAATGGCATTCTTACTATATCCAAAAATCTAGTTGATTGAACCGATGGTTCCTTGTTCAACATGATCTCAACTCATTTTTATTATACAAAACTAGAGAATTAGACGAAGTTGAATACTTTGCTCCTATACTGACTTTGTTGCATCTGTATCCACCTTTTCCCCGACCACCTGTGCCTATATGCTCTAGCCGCTTCTTACACTCGAACGAAAGGTTCTGAAACTAGTAGCTTTCGATCTGAAACGTGTATTGCTTCATTGGCACGATGAAACAGGTGTTGCTTCATTGGCACAATAAACTGGTGCATTCACTGATTCTGGTTAAACAAAGTAAACTAGCTCTACCTCCTATGCTCATGATGGAATCAAACTTTTCATGCTTTTAGCCCTTTTGTCTTGTAAAAAGGTCCCTGGAAATTTGAGTTAATACAATGAAGCATTGACAGGAATCGCCATGTTTTATGTGATCTATATTGAGTTTGGGTGTGCAAGTTTGTTAGTGATGCATGACCATTGCAAAATACAATAAAAGGATTAAGTATCAGTCAATAATTGCAAAATACAATAAAAGGATTAAGTATCAGTCAATAATTGCAAAATACAATAAAGGGATTAAGTATCAGCCTTTCATGCAACACTAATTGGTTGGCTTTCACATACTGTGAATTGCAACCCTAATCTTATCCCCGACATATCTTTATTCATCCATAGCAAGTTCTGAAGGCAAAAGGCAGGGAATTGCTGCCCCGCAACCCTCCTTGTTTCAATTTATTGATACAGACAACAGTAAAGACAAAATGGCTTCGCAAGCTTTTTAAAAATTTAATTAAAAAACACTAGGGTATTTTCCATAACAAGGATGGTATTAGTAAGCAGACTTAAAATCACTTGAATTATATAATAATAATTTTTCCATTCAATTTAATATTTATTATAATGGTTTATATACATTTTTAATAATAATATATAATGATATTTTGAAATTTTATAAAATTATAACATATAATAATAATATATGATGTGTTATTATAAAGATATTGTAATTTAAAATATTAAGTAGATATTAAATAAATTAAATCAATAATAAAAAAATATTAAAAGGTTATTAAATCAATTTTTCCCAAAATTAAATGTAAATAATATATAGTTCATATTAAGAATAAATTATGAAATGAAATAAATAATATGTATTATTTTAGTAATTATATATATAATTTTCATTTCAAAATAATGTTTTATTTTATTTATTTAATTCAACAAAATAAAACTAATTTCCTCTTAAAGCGATAACCTATGAGCATTGAAACATTGAGTTGTGCTCTCAAGATAACTCTCCTTATTATACACTTAACTTACCCCGGTTAAGGTTAGGTTTTTGTTATGTAATTTGTTGGTGTAATTCATGAATCTCGTTTGTTCTCATAATTTATGTTATGTGCTATAATCTTTGAGTCTTAACATCTAATTGGTGTGTTATTTATATGCTATAATTTTTTAGTCTTAACATGTATTTTCTTTACAATTATGTTTTTTTCTCATCAAGATAGTTGGAAGACTGGTTTGTTTTTATTAAAAGAATCGATAACCTTGTTGTTAGATTTGTTTATGATTTTTGATATCAGAAGAATTAATAAACCAGTCACTAAACTTGATGTTGCCATTGATGTGGTCACTAGACTTGATGCTTCCATGGATGCTGCCATAATAGTTGGAAAGGCTATCTCTATATTCTTAGAGCCCCCCAACCAATTTTTTAATTGTTAATGTGCAAAAAAACATGCAAATATTATGTGTTGTCATGTTTGAGATAAATGATTCAATGAAAAATAAAATGTGCTCAAATGTTTCAATGAAAAATAAAAACTTGTTCTTGATAAAAGGTTCATTCAAAAATAATAAATGTATTGTTGATAAATGATTCACTGAAAAATAATAAATATATTGTTAGCTTTTTGTCTACAACTATATATTTTAAATATATTGTTAGCTTTTTGTCTACAACTATATATTTTTTATTCGTTGTGTTGAGCTAAAACAAATAAGCATAATGAGAAAAATAAAGAAATAAAGTTTATTCTTTTAAGATGATTCAAGTTTATTCCTTTTCTTTTGTATATTTGACACGACGAGAAATGCAACCAAATTTGTTTAGGAGACAAGGACTCCATTCTTGAAGTTCTCCATGTATTCTTAACGATGTTTCTAGATCACTTTTTTAATGAATAAATTATTGATTTCTATCTCGATGTTTCTATCTCTAAGGCACGAACTCTGATCTTGTGCCTTCTTGTAATTTGATTATGTCATTATTTGTCTTTACTTACTCTGATCTTGTGCCTTCTTGTAATTTGATTATGTCATTATTTGTCTTTACTTACTCTGATCTTGTGCCTTCTTGTAATTTGATTATGTCATTATTTGTCTTTACTTACTCTGATCTTGTGCCTTCTTGTAATTTGATTATGTCATTATTTGTCTTTACTTGTTTTCCTAGAGACTTACATAACAAATACTAGTTTTTCCAAATACAAGAAGAACAAATTTGGATATGATATGTAATTTGACCATGCGAGTATTCGCCTCTACTCATTTTCCTAGAGACTTGCGTAACAGATATTGGTTTTTCCAAATGCAAGCAGAACAAAGTTGGATACAATTTTGTAGTTTGAAACTAGTTTGGCGAAGGATGTGATATTGTTGTTTGAAACCAGTTTCATAGGGTTCATGAAAAGGTCTATTATAAGAAAATTAATTTTGGACATAATTTTAATAAGTAGTTCCCAAAATATTAGTTGTGACTACACATAACTTTGATTTGTGTCTAAGAGCTTCCTAGGCTTTAGAATACCTACCTCAAATTAGTATATGCATAAATGTTAAGTATTGGAATTCAAACATATATAACTTAGACATCTCAGGGGCGACTTTAAATGTGTATCTGCTAATTTAATTTCTTTCTTTGCTCTTAGCATCTTACTTTTGTACCATGTATGAACCTAACAACCAACTTGTCATGGGGGTTGATGTGCATGTTTTTGGTCTTTTTTCGTTTTTAAATTTTGTTTTGTTTTGTTTGTTTCCCTAAGCTATTGGTTTTTATATATAAAAATATTGCAGGAAAATGGCATCAAGGAAGATTTTTGTGAATCTTTTTGGACTAAAGACAGCTAAAGCTGGAGGTGGATCCCAAAAAAATACTGTTAAATGAACCCACCTTGAGCCAATAACTACAAATCTAACAAGTGTCTCTAAGGATAAGAAGTTGGTTTCTTACTGGAAGAAATCACAAGAAGTGAAGCATACATAACTTGTATGGTTTGTGAAAAATAGAGAAGGTGAACAAGATCTGCAGATATATCTATATGTTGATATCCCTAACGATGGTGGAAGTTATGAGGTGCTGGGAAAAGTACTAGACATGTGTTTGATACCAGATACTAAAGTTGTCTATGTACTTACAAAATTGCCCAAGTCACATGCCAAGATTATATATTAGTTTGCATTGTCAATGTATGACATGACGGATGATTCTACAAAGATGTGTAAATAAATCATAAACGACGTTGCACAAGATACCGTAAGTATTGTTATTTATATTTATGTGTTTTGCATTATCATAACTGTTTCATTATATCTTTTATAACTTAGTTTTTATTGACATATGATATTTTGTTTAATAGAATTTTATTGAATGTCTTTCAATTATGTTGCGAGAATTTTATTTTATAGAGCGAGATATTATGAATGTTGTCAGCAGTGTCTACTCAGGGTTAGAAGAAGATATGGAAAACAAGTAAAAAAAAAGTACTTCATGATGCTACAAGACTACATCCAAGCGATCAGCAAAGAATGCCTATAGTGGATAAATGTAGCAAAACTAGATATGTTACTTTTCAAGATGAGGAAGTTGAAAGTGAAGCTGAAGAATATGTTCCCATTACTGAGGATGAGATTAGACTGATGTTAGAAAGGAGAAAAGCCATAAAAGACCAAAAACAAAAATGTCCAAGAATGTATTTGTTCTAGTTGATGATGAGGATGTTACTTATGTAGAATAAAATATGATAACCGAGAGGAATAATAAATTAAAAGTTGATCATTCTCAAAAAAGGCATGGCCAACAGTGAAGATCCTAGTGGAAACTCAAAAGGAAGCAAGGAAATCATTACACCAGGAGCTGCTTTAGAGGATAACATTATTAAAACAAAAACAAAAAATCATTCGACATCACTTGACAAAGACAAACTTAATTGAGGGTGGTTGTACATTTCAACTTAATGTTAGTGAAATCTATAAGCCAAATGAAGGTCAATTTAAATATTAAATTAGAAAGCCACATCACCTGCATGTTCACATCTTGAAGACATTGATGAGGTATAATTCGCATGCTCATGTGATTGATTGTATGTTTCTTGTTGATGCAATTCAAGTTCCCAACAAAAAAGCATTTGAACAATCAAAATGTTTTGAATACAAATATTATGTACTTGGGGGGAACCATTTCGTAGAAGCTCAAAGATAATTGATGGAGCAATATCCTAATAACCCATGTTTTGAAACAACGAAATGTATCATTTATGTGGGTTTATCATATACGGAAGCAAAGTTATTGGCATGGGATCATAATACAAATAATGAGTATATAATGTCTATGAATTTCATCCAAAGGGTTAAATTTATTCATAATGAATTTGAAGAAAAATATGGTGGGGATAAGACAAAGGTTAGTTTAGCATTCCGGAAGGAATGTTGTATGGAAATAAGTTATCAAATTGAGGAAAAAATCAATTCAAAATGTGGCAAAGTAAATTCTGATATATTCAAAGGTATGGATAACATTTTCCAGTTGGCATTTAGAATTGGAGAGATATGTAAATTTATTAGTGATATTTTTAGCATGTGGGAGAACATTGATATTAAAAACCAGAAGGTAAAAAATTCTAAACCATTGATATGTAGCAACAGTAAACTGGGCCTTGAAATGAAGCTCTTTCAAGAAGATATGACTATCACACCTTGGAGAGCATTGTAAGAAGTGAAGGATAAAAAGCTTGTCAAAACAATATTATCTCGTGTGAAGTGAGGGGGATTATCATTGGACGAAATGTGTGAGGAATTTCAAAAATAATTTGTTGAATTATTTTTACTTATTTCTAGATTACAAGTTTCTTTTAAATATAACATATTGTTGTTGGTAATATTTGTTATACATATCACTATATTAACCTTTTTTACTTTATCTATTTAGTCACAAGGTTTACATAAGAATACAAGAACAAATGTATAAATTTTTGAAGGAATATAGTTGGGATGATGTTGTATGTAACTACCCATATTCAAGTTTTACATCAATACTAAAATATTTTTATCTTGCATTTAAAAAGGTATGTTGATTTATACATTCATTTTCATTCATTTGTATACCATTTTTATTTTATAACTTATACATATATTTGTTTATTTGATTAAAGATGAAAAAGGATGCAAATAGAGCACCAAATAGTTTCAAAAGCTTTATTGAAAAAACTAAGATGGAAAGACTGAGAAAGCAACAACTTAGTAATGTTGAACTTGGTCCTAGTCTTACTCATTTCATTTGGAATGGACTTGAGACTATCCAATATCAAATAATACAAGGTGATTATGAAGACATTGTTAAATTCATACCTAAAAGGGATTATTCCCTAGTTATTGGAGATATTCCTTATGGTTTCCCTATCCCAAACATTGACTATGATAGTGACCCTTATACTTATCAAGCTCTTAGTAAAATGGTTGCAGAATTTGTAGAAGTCACAACATCACCATTATGGATACTTGTGACATTTCATTTAGACACTCAATTTGCAATGTTATTGACAAGCTTCAAGGGAAAAGCAAACTCACGGATGCAGCTTACATGGTAAAACATTGAAATTGTATGTTTGATTAATGTTAAAAAAATCATTTATGTACAAGTTAATTGAACTTTTACTATTTCATATTACAGACAAAATTCAAATATTATTAATCGTAGAGATCAACCATTTATAAGTGATTGTGAATTCATCCATGTTGAAATTTGGACAAAAAATGATAGTTATAAGCCTATGCTTCTTAATCAGGTAGATGGAAAGAGTTATATCCAAATACGGGTTTATGTTGTTGTTGTAAAACTAACATATGAAGATAAATAAGCAAAAGGAGAGATAATTAACATTTATCAAAAACCACAATCATTGATTAACTATCTTACAGACTTATGTTCAAATTAAGGAGATTGGGTTTTGGATTTATTCTTAGGTTCAAGTAAGTTTTATTATATAAAATTGAGTTTCAATATATTCTTTCTTACTTTATATGTGATGATACTAATTTATTTCATTATTTCTTTTGTGCTTGATAATTAGGTACAACACTAGCATGTTGCCTACAAAATTGAAGAAATTGCATTGTCATTGAAAAAGACCTAGTACAGTGCAAATTTATTCAGCAAAGAATTAATGCTCTTCAATTTCTTCCAGATGCAATGCAAGAAGTTGGGTTGAGGAAAGGGGGTTTTAATGAGTCACGTGTGGAAAAAAGGGCAAAGGAACCTCAACCACCATTATATGGAATGATTGGAAAGTCATACATTAGGAGATTCGCAAACATCAAAGATCCATACGAAGAGGAAAATGAGCAAAATGAAACAGAAAATATTGTGGAAGACAATGATGAAACTCTAGAAGATGAAGAGTATGGATTACGTAATATTATTGATTAAATTTAAGTTATGCTTAGAAATCAAGCTCATTTTTTGTAACTATTAATCAGTTATACTTGTAATGTTTTGACTTTAACATTTTATGAGAAGAATAAGTATTCAATTAATGTTGTTAAATGTTCAATATTTGTATTATGTGATTTTCGCTTTAAGTTTTATGTGAATCATTATTTTTTGAAAAAAAATGTGATTATAATTATTATTTGACATGAAATTCATTAAAAAACAACAACAACCATTTTTTGTTAATTTTTTCCTATAAAAATTGTGATTTTGACATGTCATTTTTATCAAAATAGTCTCAAAATGTGTAATTTTTTTTATTATATTTATGTTCAAATGTGTATTTTTATGTTCAATTATTAAAATTTTTTTTTTATAAACAATTATTTGATGTGCATTGAAAAAATAATTAACAATATTAATATATAGAACGTCAAATTTAAAATATTAACCCTTTTTTTAACTATGCAAAAATAAAGCTCTCACTACAATTTTTTTTTTTAAAAAACAAAAAAATATGAAAAATATAACTATTTCAAAAATTGTTAAATTTAGAAAATAATTATTCACATTTAATACATTAGAAAATTTAAAGTCAAAAAATAAGTCTTCTAAAAAAAGGGCTTGACGTTGCATCAACACTTTTTAAAATCAAGATGAAAATCACTAACATTTTAAAAATAATGTATATAAAAAAAATTAAAAGTGTAAAAAACTATACTAAAAAAATATATGTATTATGAATCAACACTTTTCCAAATCGATTGATTTTTTTGCTACCTCGAAAATATTGGTAACCATATCAATTCTCGTTTCAAAGTTTACATTGTTTGTAAGTGCGGAATCCAACTACCATTGTAATGCATAAAGGATGTAAGACATGGGCTCTCATGATTGAGTGAGGAGCATGGGAGTTTAGTTTAGCAAAGAGCTTCAATCCTCTATATATGAGAAGACCATGTGTCTACATTTCAAAAGAGGAACTATTTACAAGGTTATGTTGAAGCATTTGTGGTAGAAGACCATAAACTCTCTCTCACTTTTCTTTTATTAAACCCTATTTCTTGTTTGCACTCCTCCACTAAAGAGTCGATTTTCTTTAGTCATCAGAAGTTAGACAAAGACAATCTTCAAAAGGACCCATCATGGGAGATTTTTGAAGGCCACCTACTTTCTCATATTCTTATTCATGTTTCTACCTTTCCATTGAGAGTTATACATTTATTGGTCCTTCCCCTAGTGTTATTTGCAATTTGAATGCTTGTTATGTCAATCTATTGCTTACACTTAATTATGCTTTTTATTTTCCTAGACTATTATTTAGTTTGCAATTTGCAAAATTATGTGGTTTGGTACACCATTGACATTAAAACACTAGATTGGTGACTTGACTTCAAATTTTAACCATTTATTAAACTCGGGTTTTTATTTGCTTTTAGGGACAATTTCACCGTTGTTAT
Source organism: Pinus taeda (assembly GCA_000404065.3). Classification (NCBI taxonomy): domain Eukaryota; kingdom Viridiplantae; phylum Streptophyta; class Pinopsida; order Pinales; family Pinaceae; genus Pinus; species Pinus taeda. The sequence goes on along the minus strand of APFE030903019.1, from coordinate 122,994 downwards.
TTCATTGTTTGACCTACAAACAATAGTGAAGTCTTCAAAAATTCAAGTGTTTTTTAAATTTGGTGTTTCATGCACTCATTCTTCTCTGTTACACGATATTTGTGTGACAATATCTATTCCTCACCTTTCACATAGGGTTTACCATGTTTAATCCTAAGCCAATTTCCCATGTCAATTTCCCACCCATGTACAATAAGCTATACATTTACGTGATGCAATATTTCAAATAATTGCTCATTGTGACTAATAGGTAGTCTCACATAAAAATGATGTATGGATCAAAGGGCATTAAAATTATTATATTCATTGTAAGATGGCATTCACTATACTATGTACAAATAAACCATGGCATACCATTTGCTTGAAGAAGAGGTCTAACCAGTGGTTGTCTAGTCTAAGTAACTTTTAATACAAAATTAATTTCAAAAAAGTATTTAATTGCATCACTTACAAGAAAATCACAGAAAAACCTAAGCAAAATTATGATTGTTTTTGGCATCTTCATTTTCTCCCTTATCGTATTCTTGCACCTACACATTCAAATATGGGTGCTGATAGAATGATATCAATGAGCTAATTTGTTGTCGAATTCGCTTTCAGAATTGAGACACCATCCTATTTCCTGTGAAATTGATTATGATTATATGAAGAATGCCACAATATTTTTTAGCGTTCTAATATGCCTCTATGTTGCACCAAGACGCCAATTATAATTTCCAATTATGTTGATGTATTAGCCTTACGCTCTTGAATTTTCCTTAATGTTGTTTGAGTTGATGCACTTTTGCCTTCAATTTTACCTTCATGTCTTCTTATAGTCCACGGAATGTCCTCCCCTGTATTCATGATATAACAATAAAGTGTGGGCCATGAGCAGGAGTGCACTTAGAGAGAGAAGCGAGGAAGTGCCCCAATTGTAAACTATAACCCCCCTTCCACTAACATGGCAAAAGGAATCAACATCAAAATACATGAATTATCAACAGTGATGGGCAATATAAACGGAGAAAACATAAGCCCTATTGGATAACCCAAAATGCCAAAACTAGAAAGTAGGAATCCCATAGAGAATGAACCCTCCATAAATTGAAGCAAGGTAAATTCAAGGTAAAAGTCAAAGCCTTTCCTTGGCTCATTTCCACGAAGAAGAACCAAAAATTTTCTCAGATAAGTTGAGGTTTCATCAACCAAATCCATAGACTAGAGTGTGGATGCTACCATTGAGCCAATGCAATCTAGTCTAACTCTTCTATGTTATGGTTTTTTTCATTGAATCTGAATCTGGTAATAAAATTTTGACGATACAAAATTGTGATTTTATGTCATTCAAACTATATACATATTTCACAAACTTGTGAATTTACCAAAGGGACATGGGAATCCTTAATCTTGCCATGTTTATATTGATTTAGGAACATCGATTCATAATTGTTGCAGATAGGGAATTGTAGCATGCTTCTTACCAAGATATGTAATGACTATTTTGTTACTGATGTGGCAGGCCATGTGTCCTTGCAATGTGATTCTTTATCAGTTAACAAGGGCCATGTGCCACATAATGTGATCCACGATGTGACTTGATATGCATTATTATGGGATTTGGACCATATGTCTATGCAATGTGGAATTGACAACAGTAGGTCATGTGTATGTGAAATGTGATTCATTTTGATTTGGTGAATAGGCTATATGTCCATTCAATGTGATTCATTTTTATTTAATAAGAATTATTATTGAATTAGGTCCATGTGTCTATGTAATATCATCATGTGATCCTTAGTGAGTTAACAAGGTGGATGATTTCTCTATGCAATGTGATCCATCTTGATATGTGGATTTGACAAAGTGGGTCATGTGTCCATGCAATGTGATTCATTTTGATTTGATAAGCATTATTATGGAGTTAGGGCCATGTGTCCATGCAATATCATCATGTGATTTTTAGAGATTTGACAAGGTGGACCATGTGTCTATGCAATGTGATGCATCTTAACTTGATAAGAATTATTATGGATTGATACTTATTTAATTGATGAGCATAGTTATGATATTGATTATTTTAAAACATTTTCATTAATAATAATAGTCTTTTCTAGAAATTGCATTGTCATTTTTAAGTTGAGCAGTTTTATTATGGTATTGATATTTTCTGAGTTGACAAACATCATTAAAGGATTGACTAAAAACCTTTTCATTAATTATATTGCTTCTTTCTTGTCCCAAGGTTGCCTTATTTGTTGAATTTGGAGGGTTAGAGTATTTACTGAATATGTAGGGAAAGGATTTTGTTGAAGTATTGGTGAAGTATTTGCTAAATGTGTAGGGTGATGGGATTATTTTATTTAGTAAATGTGTTGGCAATCATCATTATGGGATTGATTGTTTAAAAACCTTGTCATTAACGAAAATGATTCCCTCTTGACTAATATTGGACCTTTTTTTTAATGTATAGGGAAAGAGGATTTCCTCATTTGATGAAAAGTTATTCCAAGTATATTTTTTCTTCATTAGGGGATTTTTGAGGTAAAAAATGGGCCTCAAAACTAAAAATGTACTAACAAAATTAAATTAAAAAAAATAAAAAATAAAAATAAAAAATAAAAAAAAATAAAAAACAACAAAACAAAACAAAAAAACAAAAAAAAACAAAACAAAACAAAACAAAACAAAAACAAAAACAAAAAAAAAACAAAAACAAAACAAAAACAAAAACAAAAACAAAAAACAATAGGATTCAAGATGATAATGTCATCCCTAAGGGTAAATAGTTTGGAGGGAAAATAATAAAAATATTTTTTTTAGTTGTATTTTTGGTTTATCTCCTTATAGTTTTAATCAAATGTTAAATGTAGACACTCATTGGATGTAGAATTAAATTCAACACCTAACGAGTACCCACTCTACATACCTATGAGTAGACACACATAGAAAATAATTGAAAATACATGAAAAATACATGTTAAAAAAGTAGTTTTCTTTCCTTTTCTTGGTTTTTATTAGGCTCCCGAAAGATACTAAGGTTCCATCTTCTCCATTTATTTCCACTGGTTACCTATTCCTAGTACTTATGCACTTTTATTTGACCCTGACTCTCAGTGGTTGTTTGAATTGGGTTCCACTCTTACTTACTTAGGTTGGGTTGTCGTTGTCAAGCATCCTCCTACAACAGAGCTGAACTTCCATTTTTTATCTCCCATAAACAATGTTTTTGTATAATTTCCCTATTTCCCCTGGCCAAATTCCATATCGTCAATCCTTTAATTGCTCCCGCCATACGAAAAAGGTCATGCAAGATCCAATTATGGGTGTATTTTTCCCTCCAGAGTTGGACCCAAGGTGAAGAAACTTCCTTTAGCTACCACCACCAAAGTTTATCTCCACATTCTCTATTGACAATCTCTAGGTCCTATTAGCCTAGGCCACCCAAAAAAATTGGCTTACATATTGTGTCCCAGGATACTAATGCCCATTTTCTCTTGTCTTCGACTCCTCTCCATAAGAAATTCCTTTATATCTCTCTTATCTTTTGCAGAACTCCTTTAGGAGATGAGAGTATTGATAATATATACCCAGGAATCACTTGCAGTACAACTTTAGTTAAAATAGCCTTCCAGCTAGGTTTAAGACTCTATAAGTCCATCGCTTAACTCTATCTTCCATTTTTGATACAATCTTGTCCCAATTGGATTTCTTCCAAACCTCAATAGTTAGAGGGATGCCCATATATTTTAAAGGAAGAATTTTCCTTTGGAATGCTAAGATGGTTGTCAAATTCCTCTATATAGCAATATGCATATTAAAGAAGAAAATCATAGATTTGGATTGGTTTATCTCCATACCTGAATTTGCAGAAAAAGTGTCTAGTATAAACTTGAACGATTGGGCCTCCTTCATTGTAGGGATACCATGTAGCATGGTACCATCTACAAATTGTTGGCGCGTTGTATTCAAGCATCCCTCATGCGGTTGAAGGCCCCTAATATACCATTCCATGGTAGCAATTTTGATTTCTCTACCCAGTCCTTCCATTATCATAAAAAACAAGAAACGAGACACATGGTCCCCCTAGATAATTCCACAAGAAGGAAAAAAGGGTTTAGTACAAGCTCCATTTAGTAAAATCAAAAAGCTAGGAGAGGTAGCCAAGGACATGATCCAATTGATCCATCGATTATCAAAACCAAAGGCCTTTGAAATTGATTCCATATACTCTCAACTGACCTTATCATATGCCTTAGATAGGTCAAGATGAATTATCATTCCTTCCTTCCCTAAAATCTTAAGAGAATGTGCTATCTCATGGGCATGGATAACATTATCCAATATTTTCCTACTTTCAACAAATCTAGGTTGTTCTTTAGAGATCAAGATAGGAAGTACCATTTTGATGTAGTTGGCTACGAATTTTGATATAGATATAGATATCACATTAGAGAGGGCTATCGGTTGAAACTTCTCAGGAGTGCTATTTTTTTCCTCCTTCGGGATGAGAGTAATAAACATGGAATTTAGAGCTTTAAGGATAGTGGCTGAGTCCTGGGATTCTGCCACCACCTCAAAAGCATCCCGTTTTACCACTTCCCAACGAGCTTTAAAAAAAAATCTATGGTGAAGCCATCTGGGCTTGGCGCCTTACCATTAGTCATCTCTTGGAAAACTTGGGCAACTTCCTCCATGGAGATAGGTTTATTTAGATTTCAATTATGCTCCTTTGTCATCAGTCTAGGAATATGCTTAACAATATTCTGTATGGATTCTGATCTATCAAGAAGGGGATCCTTTTCTATCTTCTGGAAGTGTTGAACCAACACTTGCTCAATATCCTAGTGGGCTTCATAAGATTGCCTAGTTACATATTTGATCCTGAGAATTCTACTTGAGTTTTGATGCTCGATTACATACCTATGAAATAATTTAGTATTATTTTCACCTTCCTGGAGCCACATGATTATTGATTTATATTTCCATAATCTTCCTCCTATAAGCATATCTCCTCCCATTTCTTCAACAACTCCATTTACTCGTTCCTTCTTTCATTTTTGTACCCTTCTTCCATTAGTGATTTCTATAATGCCTCCATCCTTGTTTCCAATTCCCTTTTTGCATGGAAGATGATGAACAACAATATTGCAACAAGAATGTTGCAACTCATGGGCTACCAGCTTTACTTTATCAACCCAGGGTTTGTACAAACTTGGAGGTAACAGTGTTGTATACATAAGTAAAAGTGATGGTTCTGCCTTTTGTCACTTGTTCAACTGGCGAGGGACCACTGGGGGTTTTCAAGCCAGATTTCTATGGATTCAGAAGAAGCTTGGTTTCTAGATGAAAGGAAGGGAAATCTAATCTAAGAGAGAGTTGATGTATTGCAATAATGAAAAATACCAAAATTCAATGCTAAACCACACCATTTCCTAATTAACTGCTAATAAACTATGCTTTGCAATAATGCTAAACTAACATGAACCAAATGCTACTGTCTAAGTATGGGAGTTAAAATCATCAAACATCACTATTGTGCAAGTAAAGGGACTGAAATAACTCTGTTTTGACTTTTTGTTCTTTTCATGCAAAATCAAATATGAAAACTAATCTCTTTTGGTGATGTGGCAGGTGGTTTAGGGATGTTTTAGCATGGCTCAGAGGTTTAGGAGATGGCTGGATGGTGTGGGATACCCTTGGGTGACATTTAGGGGCTTCCTAGAGGTTTTCCCCCAATTCGGCCTCAAAACAGGCCACTACATGAAAGCCTACAGGATGTACTAGAAACCTACAGGATTCCCTGTATTTCTACAGGATCAAGCCGTGAGAAAAATGATGGGTGTTGGAGGTGATGGAAAGCTTAGGGAAGGTGGTTGATGGGTGGAATGGAGTGAGAAGAGACCTAGAATCACTCAGAAGTCAACATCAAGGTTAGGAGATGGTTGGATTCGCTCAATATGCTTGGAATAATTTCTATGTAAAATGATGAAACTAGTGAAGGAAATGGTGACAACAAGGAATGATTATGGTGGACGAAGTGGAAAGTGATTGCTAGTTATGAGGTCTCTTTCTTCTCCTAAAGCACCTGCTTTGCATCAAACATGTATAATTTCCAAAAAGTCATGTAAACAAGAAGCATTCTCGTAATCTAGAAAAGCATAATTCATGAGCTAATTGTCTACCCTATGCATGAGGAAAGTAGATGAAAGGAATGGAATCAAGGATGAAATCTACTACAAGAATGAAGATAGAAGAGATGGAATTGCAATCCTACTTTTCAAAATTGATCAAATGCTAACTTAAATCCAGTAAACTCTAAAGCTTATGAAAGAAATAGAAATCTGTGTTTTTGGGGCTGCATAAGGGTCCCTTCCTCAAATCATGATCTCGGAGGGGAGAAGTGAGGCCAAGACACCTGCTAACAACCCTGTGGTGCTTCTTTTATCCCTCCCAACCTGCTTCTGAAGTAAGGCACAAATGGAAGCAAACTAATAAACAACCAATCAAATCTACACTACTCGTAATGAAAATACCTCTAAAGACAAATTAACAATGAAGTTATGAAAATAAGCTAAACATACATATATAAAAAGAGGAGCCTTGGCTGCTAGGGTTAGGCCCCAACCCAAGCGCTTCAGCCATTTGAGTTAACTCAGTGCTAGCTCAAAACAAAACTCATTCTTATTACCAAAACAGAAAATTACATCAAAATCTTCCACAAGTCTGCAGCTCGAAAATAACTTAGAGTTTTACAAGAAAAAATTGAATCCTAATGAGGTTCTAGGACTCTCTACTTATACAATTGAAGTCCCCAATGACTTCCTTATAATTAGGGAGGCTTGGCTCCCAAACTCGAGATAAACTAGCTCTTTGTCTCTCACTTGCTCGACTGCCTTCTAATCCTCATGACTTGGCTACTTGCACTCCGAGATGGTGCGATAAATGGAGGAATATTCGAATGGGGGAGAAGTAAATGAGGAGGATTTACCTCCTACACTCCCTCTCCCTTGCCTCCTTCAAGTTTCAACCTTAGTCTTTGCCAAAATTCCTTTATTTCCTCCTTCAAACCTCCATTCAATGCATATTAGTCCACTAGGCATAATATCCCGTTCTAACTCATCTCATAAACAAAATATAATCAAAAACATGTAATAAGTTGTGAGAAAAGTTGGTTTGACTAAGCTAGGAGGTGAATTAAGGCCCATATAATTACCCAATGATGATGCTCATCAGAAGATATAATCAAACTCAGTTTTATTCTAGTGCCTTAGTTGGGTTTCAATATATCTCAACCTGACCTGCAATTTGAACATCTTGGAGCCCTTAATTGGGAGAGGATATTCCCACCATTTCTTTATGTTCTCCATAAAGGAGGGGTGATTTATCTAGAAATCCTCGAATCTAAACAATATATTTTTAGTCGTTCCCAACATTGCAAACTCTAACACCACTGGCCAATGATCAAATCTGCCACAGGGAAGAATATTTCCTCTATATCCAATTCTTGTGGCAACAAATCCTTAGAAATTAGGAATATATCTAATCTAGAGGCTACTTGATCCTCCCCCCCCCCACCCCCCATTACTTCAGGTAAAGGTTCCATTACCTGTTTCCATATCTATTAGATTCTCCTCTTCAATGAACCTTTTGAAGGTCTCAAAGTCTCTGTCCAATCATCTTTGACCTCCCTTATTTTCTACCAATGAAGTGATCATGATAAAATCTCCCCCTATAATCTAGGGGAGATGTTCTTTTCTTGCTCTAAGATCCTTCAAGGTCTGGATGAAACCTAATTTATCATCAATCCTCTGCGATACATAGGAATTTGTAAATAAAATGGACCCAAGGACTCCTATTATCTACATCTCCATGAGAGGAAAAAATGGGTGGCTTATGCATATATTAAGTGCATTACCCATGGATTCCACCAGGTAATAAGTCCTCCTGTGCTACTTTGAGCTTCAACAAATGAGTAACTAAACCTTCTTCCTAATTTCCTATCAACTTCTTTAATATTCTCTATTGTGCATTTCATTTCTTGCAAGAAAATTAGATCTATTTTTCCATTTTAGTCTTCTTCTTGAATAGTTCTTGCTTTTTTAGGCTATTCATCCCTATTGCTTTCCAAGTTATAACTTTCATTTTTAACTAAGGAGGTTAGGGGGCGAGCTTAGAGCTCTCATCTTATCTGAGTTTATTAACATTGCTCTAAGTTCCTGAAGGGATACTCTGTTCAACTTCCTTCCTTGTTTCCTTCTTGTTTTCTTTACCACTGTGGGGGTTTGGGACTTCGTAACCCTGGCTCCCATCTCCCAAATTTTCCCATGTGATCACTTCTTCCCACAAAGTTTTGCATCCTCGTGCATTAGGTAAAGGTATTGGATCTAATCCATATGTTCTACTTGAATGGCCTCTAGACCCATATTTCTCCATTGTTCTACCATATTTTGTAGTTTGATTCGTTCCCTTTCCACTATGTCCTAAAGGTCAGGGTCCTTACTACATGCCTCATGTGGTGCCATTTCAAAATCCCCTTTAAAGTATTTCGCCAAATCTAGCATTTCCATGCTTTTGACAGGGTCTTCAGGGATCTCCATCATTCCTTCCACTATTTCCTCATCCTAATTTCCTATTTTACCTTCTTCATTATGGTTTTCCTCATGCGTCAGCTCTAAGAGAACCCCTAAACTATTCTTTGTTGTCACTCCCCCTCCTTGATTTCATTGTTGTTGTATCATGTTAGTGCATCGTTTTAGATTGGGCTTTACAAAACCTTTAACATCTTTCTAATATTGTTTCTTACTTTGATCCTTACATATGTTCAGGGGGAAATCCTTGATCAAATTCCCATTCTAATGGCATCACCTACACCTAAAGAGAATCTATTCATAGTCTACGGACTGCAGCCAAATTTCATTGTAGAATTGTAACTTGATCACTTCTAGTAATGCTCCAGATACATCCATATTCACACAATTTTTCATACGAGGTGTATCTTCCCTAAAAAGTCATGTCTGAGACCTTTACAAACTCCCCTAGGGTCTCACCTATGAGCTTTAAGATCGACGACAACTAGTAATCCAAGGATAAAGAATACAACCTAACCCACATCGAAACACTGGTGAATGTCTCTTTCTCTAGAGTAAAGTTCTCTTTCCATGGTCACATGTATAGTCCCACAGAGGCAAAGCAATGTGGTCCTCCAGCAAACACTTTATCTCTATTCTCCAGATTAGCAAAGGCCATTGTGAAAAATCCTTTTGACCCTAAGTGCAACTCTATCTCACCACACAACTTCCAATGATGCTTTATCCAATCACCTAGAGCTTTCTCTATGGGCCATAAGCCGATGAACTTATAGATGATCACATACGTATGCATAAGAACTCTAAAAGCCTAGGTTTGGGGATTTTTTATTACTTCCATTGGGATTACCACCATTATGGGCTTGCATGTGCCATTCCCATTAGCCCCTTTTTTCTGTTGTTGTTGATCTAGTTGGTCCATTGTTGTACCTATGTCCTCATCTTTTCTATAACCATTTAAATCTTCATTACCTATCCCACCTTTTCCTTGACTCATTCCTTCTGACCCTTCTCCCAAAATTTTAAATCTTTCCTTGAAACCTTTACCTTTGTCAACTACAACATTTATGTAGGAGGGATCCCCGCTCCCATCCCCTAATAAAATCATTCATACCATAACTTTCCTACAATTTTTCTATAAACCTTACCTTCCTCTCGCTCTTGATTTACTCCCTAACATCCATAACTCTTATTTTATTATTTTCCTTAGGAGGCCCACTTTAGGCCTCAAAATTCCCCTAATATCTTTCATATTTAATGAATCATACTTTCATCCTCACTAAATTATATATTAACCAGCATTTACTAAATTATTTATTGAACATTCTAAGTTTTCCATCTACATTTCAAAAATAGAAATTTACTAAATTCAATAAATATTACATAGCTTTCCATATCTCCATAGTAAGTGGCTTTCCATATGTTTATCATTATATTTCATCCAAATTTCTTATTGACATGGAGTTGTATCTTTGAGTGAGAATGGTGATTACTTATTTTATTATAATGAGAAAGATCTCTAAGCGAGCATGGTGATTACATATTTTGTTACACTATAGTGAAGATTTATTTAAACTAAAAAAACTATAGAGTGGTGAGGATACATATACTTTGACGTCTTACCAGGACATGAGATTTAATGCTACGATTATAACTACCTAGAAAAGTCCCCAGTTGCACGCATTCCTTGTTGTGGGAACGACTGGAGGGTCCCAGTTGCATGCATGCCCATGTCAAGGGAGCAACTGAGGCTTTAAGCATCAAAATGTTAGTTTGTCAAAGGGGTTGGTCACCTAGATGCGTTGGATGGCTTTTGGGGGTCTTGTTTCATGTGTAGAAGGTCATATTGTCTATGTTCCATTGGTTCCACTTCCTTAATTGTTACATGGGGAGTTGAATCATATCATAATAACTCTTCGTCACATGTTTATTCTGGTTGGCCGGTTGCTTGGGTAGCTGTGGGAAGAGGGGGTTACAGAGTGGTATCGGAGCATGGTTTTGTTCTCCTTGTGTGATGTCTAGTTTCCATTCCCCTTGGATGAAGTTGTTGTCATATGTACATGTCAGTTGCACATGTGTTCCTTATGCTTGTGGTCTATGTGCTTGTTGCATATACATGGTGATGGTCATGATTGTAGTGGTATCGATGTATGAAAGTTGATGATGTCGTTTTTTAATGTATTTGTTGCAAGTGTAGGTCGGTCATGCATTGGTTATGTGTGTCAGTGATTATATATCATTATGCATACATTAATGTGGTTGTAGTTGTCATGCATGAGGTCATAACATGTGGTTGGTATGGTTCTGCATTAATGACTGGATAATGAATTGAAAATGATTATATATATATATATATATGAGTGTGTGTGTGTGTGTGTGTGTGTGTGTGTGTGTGTGTATGTAATTCACACAACACACACACACACACATATATACATACATATACACATCTACATATATTATTAATGTGTGTGCGTATGTGGTATGTGTATGTGTAATATATAAATATATATATATATAATATATATATATAATAATATAATTATATATATATATATATATATATATATATTGCACTAGTCTAGTTGGTCTTGCAGACGAGATATCCTCCCTGAACTATACTAAGGTACATAGTTTTGTTTATGATTTGGTTTAGTTGACATAATATACTTTGCAGGAAGAAGAGATCAAAAATGACTAGCAAGATGGTAGATTACCAAGATTCTCCCTACGAATCATATGAGCAGTGTGGTGTTGGGCACTCTCCTACTTAGTAAAAACAATGAGGAGTTCAAAGGAAGAAATAAGGAGTTTTAAAGTAGATAATGACAGAATCATGCAGGAACAATAGATACAAGCATAAGTTAATGCAGTAATTCTTTAGCGTCTATGAAAATTACAAAGGCAAGGACCACTTTGGATCAACTATGGATAGGAGGATAAGATTAATGGGGCATGTGGTAGGAGATCTCGTAGTGGGCACAGGTTAGATAGATATGACACAACTAGGGATGACAGGTTCTTGGATACATGAGACGGGAGAGGCGATGGACACAGGTACTATTCTAGTTCTGGTTCTAACAAATATCATGGTTAACATCATTATCATCCTTACAAGAGGAGTGTTACATAATATTTTTTCACACCTCCCACACTTTCCTATAACATACCCTGAAGTCCCTAAAACATGGAAATCATATAGTGTACCTATCACGACATGTAGCTCAGATCCTCCCTAAAACATTGATGGAAAAATGCCTTGAGCTTCCCATGAAGAAAAGGGCTCTAAAACCCTAATTTTAGGATCATCGCTCCCCTAACATTCGCAACCCGTGCTGGTCACTAGTTGCACCTCACTAGCCTCGCGCTGCCAACATGATTTTGGCTTGGATACTTGCGATGATCCCTAAAAGACATTTTTTCCCAAAGAAGACAAGAAGCTTTGTGATCTATAGACTTCCAAAATGATGATATGGAGGTTGTTCGACGTGGATGAGGTCAAGTTCTCTCAACTTGGCCCTTTGGTCTTATCCCTATGAGATATGTCCTTGAGATCAGGGCCTTCTCCTGTATTTGGAGAGATCCTAACTCCCTTTCCTTGCCTATATATTCATCCTTTCCCATTCCCAAATGGTTGGTCTTTGGCTATTTGCACCCTCATGCTGAGATTGTGTCTACATGCTACTCATTTGGCTTGGAGAAGAAATGCTTGGAGAGTTTGAGCTTGGACTTGGCCATTCACTCAAAGAGAGCTTATTGACATCAAGGCTTGGTTGTATGCTTCCTCCTTTATTCTATTAATATATCAAGCTTGTTAAAAAATGAAACAAGGTGTCATGAGCATGGTTCTTTTCTTGTGGCAGGGTTGTTAAAAAATTAAAAAAATTCCCTTCCAGTTTGAGCCTTTGATTAGATCTCGTAAAATTCCAGTCGAGTATTTAATTGGAGATCGTAAGTGAACCTTCATTACATCCACCTGTTAGTAACCAATAATCTACTTAGGTGAATGAAATGAAGCTTGGGGGTCATGTACCTCAAATTGAGTCATTATGCTGGGGGCATGCAAACTTATCCCAAACATAGTTTATCTTTGTTTCAAGCTTGCATAAAAATGAAACCAAACCCAAGCATAGTTTGTTTCAATTTAAAGCTTGTGAAAAAACTAAACCATATTTAGGTATACTCAAGCATAGTTTCTCATGTTTCAATCTTGTGTAAAAATGAAACCATTCCCATTTTACCTCTCGTGATTGCAGTTTTTATCAGCTTGTTTTTGCTAGATGAACCTTGGTTGTTTCAATCCATCGTCACCATCTCTTTAGTCGATCATACGCTTTCACTTGGTTGTTTTACCCTTTCCCGGGGAACATCTGAAATGAGTGGTCTTATTAGCCAGCCTCTTGACCCTTACATGTTTTGAGAAATTCCATCATGACCGGAACCAAGAGGAGTCATCTTTCAGCTCTTTTTTTACTCTTGAAATATGAAAATGTCACCAAGCACTTGTCTTTCGAACTCGTTAAATTAAATGAATTGACTTCATATTAGTATACGTTTACCCCTTTTTTGGGATGGGATTGACTATCTACGAAAAAGGAACACCTTAGTCGAACATGGCAAAGAGTTTCTCTCAAATATTATTTTCTACCTTTTCAGGTTCAAGAGACAAATTACGAGAAGGGACATGGTGGAGTTTTCTTTTTCTTCTCTTTTTTAAACTCTCTAAATATGAAAAAGATGCCACGTTATCCTTCAGTCAAGCTCGTTAAAAATGCTTACGACAAAATACTTATCACCATGACGAGATCAAGTTTCTCCTTCATAGGATTCGTAAAACTTACTAGGATGGATTCATTCAAAGAATAAATTTATATGACAAGAATATGTTATCCCCTTCAAGCTTATGATTAAAAAATAATTGGGGTACTCACTAGAAATAGTGGGGAAAATGAAACTTGAAACATCCCTTGTATAGGCAGCATGTCGCTCTTGAACATGACACTCATCTGTTTCTCGTGTCGGGTTTGGGATATCCTCACTCAGTCACTTGTCCTTATGGGTTTGGGTGATCCATTTTTCCTCTCATCTACCTATTCCATTTCGTCATCATGACCTTTGGTCTTATGTTGAGTCAAATGCTGCCACACTCTAGAGTTGTGTCGTCGATGTTCAAGAGAAGTCCTATCTGCAGTCTGTTACCTATACATTGTCTGACACTTTGCTACAGTCTTGGATCCTACTCATTTCATTCCACTTTATTCCTCATTTCATGTCAATGATGGGGGAATCATCATGGCCCTCCTTCGACCAGTCACTTCTTATGAACTTTAACTCATTATCCAAGAAGATGACTTAGAGACTCCCTTTTAGTACCTTAGAGCATGCATGCCTTAATGGCAAGTTCTTCGCATCTGATGACAAGATTTCTTCATTGGCCTTCGATCAGATGATTCCATGAGTGTTCGACTTCAGCTTCATTTTCACATTCATGGATATAGTACCTTGAGAACCATTGTCATTACTGGTGGTTTCTCTCGTGCCCGTTAACGATCCACATCATTAGTTGATAATCAAATGGTTTTCTAGCATGTTCAACTTCAACACATTTATTTGCATGTTAGAATTCGTACTTTTATCGAGTTGGGATGGAGCGCAAGACCCTGAGTTTTTTCTTATATGACTCAGGTTGCGTGGAGTTATGTATTGTTCATGATTGTACACATGTTTCTTCTATACAGATGGTTGTGACCATACCATGGGACTTTACATTTATGATGATCCTTCTCATTTGGATGGTTGTGCCCATGCCATGGATCTTTTTCATAGTCCTTAGTATTCGTATGGCTATGTCCATACCGTGGATTCATGTTTTGATATATATATATATATATATATATATATATTATATATATATATATATGCATCCTTGATTTGCAGGTCTCCTAACAGCATTTGTTCTTGTCCTTGCAAAATCTCATAAAGCATCTCAGTCATCACCCCATGTTTTGCCTTCATGCTTTAGGGGGCGTCTGTTACACAGTATTTTGTCACACCTCCCACACTTCCCTATGACATACCCTGAAGTGCCTGAAACATGGAAATCATGCAATGTACCTATCCAAATATGCAACTCAGATCCTCCCTAAAACGTTGATGGAAAAATGCCTTGAGCTTCCCTTGAAGAAAAGGGCTCTAAAACCCTAATTTGAGGATCATCACTCCCCTGACATTGCCAACCCGTGCTGGTCGCTAGCTACACTTCACTAGCCTCACGCTACCAACACGCTTTTGGTTTGGATAACCACGATGACCCCTAAAAGGAAAATTTTCCCAAAGAGGATAAGAAGCTTCGTGATCTAGAGGCTTCCAAAACAATAAGCTGGAGGTTGTTCGATGTGGATGAGGTCGATTTCTCTCAACTTGGCCCTTTGGTCTTATCCTTATGAGCTACCTCCTTGAGATGAGGAAATTCTCCTATATTTGGAGAGATCCTAACTCCCTTTCCCTACCTATATGTTCATCCTCTCCCATTCCCAAATTCTTGGCCTTTGGCTATTTTCACCCTCATGTTGAGATTGTGTCTACATGCTACTCATTTGGCTTGGAGAAGGAGTGCTTGGAGAGCTTGAGCTTGGACTTGGACATTCACTCATAGAGAGATTATTGAAATCAAGGCTTGGTTGTATGCTTCCTCCTTTATTCTATTAATATATACAACTTTTGGTTCACTTTCCATAAATGTGTGTGTTAATGCATCATTTATCTTAATGCTCCTTGATTTGTTAAGTGGATTACTTTAGATTATTCTATTTGTATTTGTATGTTTTGTTATGTCTTTGATCTCTTGTGTAGGCATTCAAATGTTGTGAGTAATAGCACCGAGCCTTAGGCGCAAGCGATTCGAGGTCTTCAACAAAGGAGGACATTATAGCATCAGAATGAGGTAGGACATCTTCCTCTTCTCTTATTTGGATTTTAATTTAAGAAAGTGTCTAGTAGATTGTCACGTAGGTTGCTAGTCCCACTCATTGGGCTAGAGGGATCGTCTCTGTCCACAGAGAGGATTTTCTTAGACAACAAGGAATGATAGGGGATATTTGTCAGATGAGTTCAAGAAAGAAAAACCACCTACATTTGATGGGGAAATGAAGAAATCGCAGGATGCAGAAGCATGGTTGCTTGGAATGAATAAGTTCTTCAGGATACATGATTACTTAGAGAACATGAAGGCTATAATAACTACATTTAGTCTTAAAGGTAAAGCAAATATATAGTGGGAAGATGTAAAGAACGTCAGAGATATTTATGAGGAGGAGTTGACCTGGAGTGAATTCGAGAGACTATTCAGGAAGAAGTATCTATCGGAGGGGTACTATGACAACAGGGCAAAAGAGTTTTATGAGCTAAAGATGGGATATATGACTGATGAGGAGTACACTAGAAGATTTATGGATTTGTTGAGGTATGTGCTTTACCTCAAGGAGGAGAAGGCTAAGATTCAACGATTCATTAGTGGGTTGCCAATAACATTTAAGGATAAGATTGAGTTTGATGAGCCTAGACCATTGGAGGAGGCCATCCAGAAGCTAAAGAATTGTCATGAGCAATCAAAGCTCAAATTTGAGATTAAACCGGACTGGGAGGGTAATAATAACAATAAGGGGAAATGGGACAAGAAACGGGCAAGGCCTCAGGACAAAGAGAATGCAAGACTGCACAAGCAATTCAATGCATCTAATAGAGGATAGGAATTTCGGTTTGAGAAGAACAAGGGTGGTGATAGGAAGCTCGTACAGTGTTGGAATTGTGGAAAATATCATCGTCAGAGAGATTGTTCACATCATCAAGGTGGTAGACCACAAATTTACAGTGCCCGGGAGGCACAAACAGTTGGGGATGTTGGACATAATGTTCCTAGGATCTATGCAACATTTGATAACATGAAGGCAGATCAGCAGGTGTCTATTATCGAGATGGGTGAAGTGCATCCAAAGCCTTATTTCATATAGTTGGCTACATGTAAAAAGAAGCAAGTTCATCATTGGGTAAGAACTTGTGAACTTGATTTGAAGGGTGTGCCTACATCAACACATTTGAATGTATTGTCATTGGGATCATATAGTATGTTGTTGGGCATGGACTGGTTGTATATTCATAGGACCAAGGTGGATTGTTATGACAAAGCCATTGAGTGTTTGGATGATAATGGATAATAGAGAGTCTTACAGGGTAATAAGAAGGCAACATCAATTAGGATGGTGACAACTATCGAGACAAAGCATAGTCACAAGAAAGGGTTTGGTTATTTGCGATACATATTTCTAGTGAAAAAGGTAAGGAATTTGAGGATGCATATGTTTTGAGAAGGTACCCAGGTTTACAACAGTTTCAAGATGTATTTCCTGAAAATATTTAGAGTTGTCGCCTCACATCGAAGTGGATTTTTCTATTGAGCTGGTACCAGGGGAAACACTAGTATTAAAAGCATCATATAGGATGAGCACTCCAAAGTTGGTAGAGCTGAAGTTGCAGTTGAAGGAAATGCTTGGCAAAGGATACATTAGGCCAAGTGTATCACCATGGGGCACATCAATATTGTTTGTGAAGAAGAAGGATGGTACTCTTAGGTTATGCATTTATTACAAGTAGTTGAAAAAAGTGACCATTAAGAATAGGTATTTGCTGCTGAGGATTGATGATTTGTTCAATCAGTTGATGGGAGAATCAATGTTCTCGAAGATTGATCTAAGATCCATATATCATTAGGTATGCATCAAGGAAGATGACATTTACAAGACAAATTTATGGACCAGGTACAAACATTATGAGTTTGTTGTAGTTCCTTTCAGTTTTACTAATGCTCCAGCTACTTTAATGTGCTTGATGAACAATGTGTTGCGTCCTTATCTAGACAATTTTGTTATTGTATTCATTGATGATATATTGATATATTCTAAGATTGAAGAAGAGAATGTCGAACATTTAGAAACAATATTGAAATTTCTAAGAGAGCATGAGTTGTCTGCTAAGCTTAGCAAATGCAATTTCTTTTAGAAAGAGGTACATTACTTGGGACACGTGGTTTCCAAGGAAAGCATAATAGTAGATCTAGAGAAGGTAAGGGCTATCATGGAATGGGAAACTCCTAGGAATGTGGATGAGGTAAGATCATTTATGGGGTTAGAAGATTATTACAGGAGGTCCATCAGGAACTTCTCATAGATTTCATATTCCATCACCTCATTGCAAAGGAAAGGTAAGAAGTTTCAATAGACAGAAGAATGTGCAACAAGTTTTGAGTGGTTGAAATAGTTGCTGACAAGTTCTCTAGTGATAAAGATTGTAGATCCGGATAGAGAATTTGTGATATGAATAGATGATTGCAAAAGAGGGCTTGGTGGAGTTCTTATGCAGGAGGGACAAGTAGTATGCTATGATTCACGAAAATTGAATGAGTACAAGTATAATTATCTGATACATGATCTTGAGTTGGCAATGAGCATCCATGCATTAAAGATGTGGAGGCACTATCTTCTTCGCAGGAGGTTCGTACTAATGAGCGATCAAAGTGGATTGAGGTACCCATTTGACCAACCGAATATGAATTACTGGCAAGCTAGATGGTTGGCCACGATCAACGAGTTTGACTTTGAGATCAGGGACATTAGAGGTAAGGACAACAAGGATGCATATGCTCTTAGCATGTGGATACAGGTGAAACACATAGAAACTATGAGTTCTTATGGGACATATTTACATGCTCAGATCTTACAAGAAGGTTAGCAAGATGACAGATACATGGAAATCGGGCACATGTTACAGCAGAGTATAGTTACAGGTACAGGTACAGGTACAAGTGCACAGGATGTGGACTATTGTCTCACAACAGATGGCTTGATCAGATTTAGGGACAAGATATGTGTGCCAGATGACAGTGAGCTCAAGAAGCTCATCTTGAGAGAGTTTCATGTGAAATTGTATTCAGGTCACCCAGGATATCAAAAGGCATTGGCAGCAGTGAAGAAGTTCTACTACTGGCAGAACTTAAAGAAAGAAGTGATAGAGTTTGTGGTGAGATGCTTGGATTGTTAATAGGTAAAGGTAGAGTGTAGTAATCCAGGTGGGTTACTACAACCAATCTTGATTCCAGAGTGTAAATGGGAGGTCATTTCCATGGAATTCATTATAGGTTTGCCGAGAAAATCTAGACAACATGATTCCATCATGGTTGTGGTGGACATGTTGACTAAGGTAGCACACTTCATTCCAGTGAAATCTACCTATTCAACTAGTGATGTGGAACAAGTTTTCATTAGAGGTGGTCAAATTGCATGGTGTTCTGAAGAAGATTGTGTTAGACAGGGATACAAAGTTCACTTCCAAGTTTTGGAAGGAGTTGTTTGCAAGTTTAGGTACAAAGTTGGCCTTCAATGCAACTTATCGTCCACAAACAAATGTACAAATAGAGAGGGTGAACAATATATTGGAGGATATGTTGAGGATGTATGTGATGCATCGGCAATGGAAGTGGGAAGAGTACCTCTCGTTGGTTGATTTCACATACAATAATGGTTACCAAGAATCACTAAGGATGAGTCTGTTTGAGGCATTGTATGGGCGAAGTTGTAATACTCCCATCATTTGGAGTGACCCAATGAACAAGGTATTGATTGGACCGAACATCTAAGAAAAAATAGAACAAGAAATGTAGGTAATCAAGAAGAATCTAAAGGTAGCACAGGACAGGAAAAAAAGCTATGCAGATCAGAACAAGTTGTTTAAGGAATTTCAGGTTGGGGAACATGTGTACTTGTGCATCAAGCCCAAGAAGAGCTCCTTGTGGATTGGATCATGTGCCAAGATGGCACCTCAATTTTGTGTACCTTTCAAGATTCTTGAAAGGATTGGACCAATACCTTATCGACTTTCACTGCCTCCGAAAATGAAATTCCATGATGTTTTCCATGTATCATTGCTTAAAAAGTATGTTAAAGATATTGATCATGTGATTGACTCATATATATTGCAAGTGGAGATAAAAGAAGAATTCCAACTGGAACCTAAATGTATATTGTAGAGAAAGATGCTCATGCTCCGGAACCGAGCAATCGAGCAGGTTAAAGTGCAGTGGAAGCAATTTGGGCCCAATGAAGCTACATGGGAGATGGCGGATTAGATGTGGGCTATGTATCATTCTCTATTCACTGGTTGAGCGAATGTATTGGTATATGTTTTGGTAAATGTGTTGGTATGATGTTTTGTTTTATGTACATATGGATGTAAATACTGCCACAAGTTGTGTTATAAGCTCTAATAAGCGGTATGGGTGTCATGTCATTATGGTTGTCATGTTGTTATGTTATCATGTTGGTTTGCTTCTCAGCATGTTGATCATTGTAAATACTACAATGAGCTAATTTATAAAGATCCATGGGAACTGTGTTTTGCTTTCAACGGTCTTGTTGATTATAGGTGTCATTGAAACTTGAGGATGGTGTTCCCCCAAAGGGGAGGGGTCTGTAACGTCCTTGGTAAAAAAATGCATGTAATAAAAGTTAATAAAGGAAAAATAGTAACCATGGTCATGAGACAAATATTTCAACTTGAATGCTGGGCAAAACATCCTAGTGTGGGTGTTCATTTGGTTTATTATGGCTATGGAAATTAGCAACAAAATTGACTAAGGCTTTGGAAAGGCAAAGTGGCATTTATTGGCATTTATTTATGAAAATAATGGAAATTAGGAGAAAAGGAAGGTGAAAGGTCACAGGTTGCATGTGAGAAGGAAAATGAACAAAAGTAATGGAAAATGAAGAAAATAGGGGCCTCATTAATAAAAAGGCTTACAAGAATTAGTTCATGGATTCTGATCTATTCATTTTTGGAGCTCTCATTCTATTCTCTCTCTCTCTCTCACACATACTCTTGGACACTTAGATTTCTCTTGGAGCACTCTCGAAGG
This sequence comes from Pinus taeda, assembly GCA_000404065.3. Lineage (NCBI taxonomy): Eukaryota > Viridiplantae > Streptophyta > Pinopsida > Pinales > Pinaceae > Pinus > Pinus taeda. The sequence goes on along the minus strand of APFE030903019.1, from coordinate 102,465 downwards.
AGTGTGGCATACTTGGGATTTGGAGCAAGAAGGAAAAGAAAGAGCAAGAAATCGCAAGAGAACAATGGGATCAATAGCTACAATGGGTTTTTCTTGTAGGTACCGAGTTGCATGTATGATTTCCTTACTAGTTTGGGCATGCATGGCATATGCATATGGTTTCTTGGTCATGATCTGTCATTAGCATGGAGGATTTCTTGGATTGATAGTGGTTTTTCCTAGCCTTGTCATTTCCTAGATAGCCATGGTGTTGTGGGAGTCTTTCCCCTTGTTTTTTGGTTGGTTATTATGTTCCTTTGGTTTTGGGTTGAGTTATTAGTTCCTGGAGCCTTAGATGAATAAATGCTTTGGAGCCCTGTAACAGCTTGGGTTGAGTTATTAGTCCTGGAGCCTTGGTTGGACAAACACTCTGGAGCCCTTGGTGGGTTGAGTTATTAGTCTTGGAGTCTTGGTTGGAAAAACTCTCTGGAGCCCTTAGTGGGTTGAGTTATTAGTCCTGGAGCCTTGGCTAGACAAATGCTTTGGAGCTTGACAACAGTTGTGGGTTGAGTTACTAGTCCTGGAGCCTTGGTTGGAACAAACGCTCTAGAGCCCTGGATAACTTGGGTAGAGACTAATTTGGTGATGGATAGTGATGTCCGACCATGAGGTGGAATCATTGGTTGAGGGTTGAGGTGGTTTGGCCTTTGGAAGCCCTGGTTTGATTTTGATGGATTTTTTCTATGAGAACCCACATTCATGCTTGGAATATGGCACGAGGGTGATTAACTGAAGAGAGACTTGGTTCAGCTAATCTATGGTCGGGTGGAGTGTGGAAGTCCCGAACTTGGTTGGTCTTTGCATTAATAAATAAGAGATCTCTTTCTCCTTGGTATTTTATGGGTAAATATACTTGTTTATATGTGGCTTATATGGTTGTTATATCCTTGATATTCTGTTGGTTATATGTTGGTTATGAATGAGTTTTATGACAATAATAATGTATGACCCACATCATGTTTTGATCAATAATTGAGTGTACAATGAATATATGGCTTAATAGATGGTAATGTAGTTACTGTGATGATGCATCAACGCTTCTTAGTGATTCTCAGATAAGTATGAGACACCTATGCTCAGATATGTTGTTTAAACCTGTAGAATGCATATTTGTGGCATGTTTGATGAAATGTTTGTGATGGCTAATAGGGGTCCAGTCAATTCCTTGTTCAAGTATTTGAATTTGTATCATTGTTTTGATGTTATCTTTCATCTCTGGAAGTTTCATGGAGTTCTGGGCAGTGGCCTGAGTCCTGGCCCTGAAAGAGTGGCACAAAATTCGAAGTCGTTGGCATAGAACTACCTAGAAAAGTCCCAGCCGCATGCATGCCTTATTGTGGGAGTGACTGGAGGGTTCCAGTCACATGTATACCCATTTCAAGGAAGCGACTAAGGCTTTAAGGTAGAAAAATGTCAATTTGTCTCAAGGGATGGTCACTTGGATGGGTTGGATGGCTCTTAAGGGTTCAGTTGCATGTGTAGAAGGTCAAGTTGTATGTGTTCCATCGATTCCACTTCCTTAACTATTACATGGGGAGTTGAATCATATCATAGTAACTCTTCGTCACATGTTTACCCTTATTGGCCGATTACTTGGGTAGACGTGGGAGGAGGGGTTACATCAATGTTCATATTCCACAAATCATACCTACAATGATCTTATCTACAAAGGGAGAAATAAGTCTTTATTCAACATTGGTAAGCCCTTTGCCCTCGATGTCAAAGGGGGAAAGTAGCTTGGTGTTTGGAGAAGAATGCTTGGAGAGAAGCTTACTATGTCTACATATGTTTTTTCAAGTGTCTACAAAGGTATCTATAAGTGGTGGTAACTAAACACCAATGTAGTTTCCATCAAGTCCAAAGGGGGAGATTGTTGACATTATGACTAATGTGTTGTTCTTGACAATAAACTACTTGATAAATATGTCAACATGATGGTTATGCAGTGTGAATAAGAGAATGGACAAAGGAATACCAGTTCATATACAAAAGGATGATAAAGGTGAAGTCTAGGAAAGTATACACGGGTCTTGTGAAGAAAAGATTGTGTACATACACATGTATGATGAAGAGGAGTTGCGTACAGTTTCCGCACCATGGTATTATGAATACTAGGGGTCTTTACCATGGTATTGGCCCGTAATAATGAGCACGACAATGGATATTTGATCCCATCAAAAAATACCATCGACATTACTAAGGGATTGGCCTACGATATTGGCTACACCTTATACTATATAAGGATTTGGAGATAAAAGTGTTAAGGGTGCATATGATGGATTATTTATGAAATAATTGATCTGAAATTGGTGTGCATTAGGGAGCATGGAGATGGATTAGATCTGTTAGATATGAAATGAAAACATATTGGATAATCTGTTTAGGTTTTGATAGATCTGTGACGATGATATTATGATGTGTGTCTATAACAGTTTGTATGTTAAGATTTGGGTTTAATAGATGTTGTATTGTGTAGTGAAGGTATGACTCAATAATTATAGATTTGTACACTATTTTTCCATTGATAAGTCACATACATAAGCATATCTGCCTCTCGGTAGTCATGTATACATACTGCGAAAAGTTCAAAATTTGTATGCATGTGTCAAGTATGAAAAGTGCATACATACGTGGAAGTGATTTATAAGAGTTGCATACATCTGTTAAGGTTTTGTAGTATGAGTTGTTTATGATGTTTGCTCAATTCTGTTATTTTTTTTGTTGTTTTTCGATGAAGTCTCTCTTATGATAATCTGTGTTTGATAGTGCTAGCTAAATTGAACTATTATGGAATGATATGTCGACAAGAATGATGCTATTGTGAGGTGATCTGTATTTGGTTCAATGATATGTGATGGGTTCAGTATGTGATTCAGTGTGACTGTGATTGAGACTCAGTTTTTTAGTATTTGCAGATCCGTACGTAGGTCCTCTTAAGGAGAAGCGCGTACATACATGGCTATGCTTCAAAATAGTAACGTTTTTATTCTGATGTATGGTTGATCAGGCTTTGTAGTAGCAACAATTGGTTTCTGTGATAGGTAATATTGTTTGGCTTGATATATTGATGAGTAGTTATGCATTGACATGATCTGTCCTTGTTTAGTTTGATCTAGTTGTATTGGTTCATTGAGACTCAATGATTGATTTGATGATTCAATTGGTTAAGTGATTAAGTGATTTGATACAGTGATTGGTTTCAGTATTGTTATCTGATATTGGGCTTAAATGATGAAAGTGGGCCCAATCTAAAAATATGATGAAAAGTGGCCTACAAGTTTGATGTTTTTGGGTCAAGTGGATCCAGTAAGAAACATTATGAAACATGGTACACAAAGGATCTGAGGGATGGATCCTTTATTGAGGGATTCAAAGCTTCCTTCTAGTGGTAGCTAGTAAATCTGTTCAAGGAGTTGGAGCTCCTTTCCGGTGGCTGTCGGTAAACGAGATCAAGGGGTTGGAGCTCCCTTCTAGTGGGTGTTGGAGAATGAGAGAAGGTTGTAGTCTTCTGCAAGTGGGTGCTTGTGTACTTGTATGAGTCTGCGCTATTACAATATTGTAAGATGTTTTCCTTTATAATAAAAGATGAAGACATATATGACAACATTGGTGGTTTTCTCCCACATTAGGTTTCCACATAAAATTCCTAGTGTCCTCATGTGTTGTTCTGTTACTTATGTGTGATGGTTTATTTTGTTCTCAATACTCATGGTTACTATTTAATTAAAGGATAATGAAGTAATGATACATTGGTTAAAGTAGAATAAATGATGAAATATATGAATAGTTAGTTAATTGGATATATGTTGTTTTCCTTCATCATAATCACATACATACATTGGTTTACTTAATCGGCAAAAAAGTGTTCTTACTGTGGATTCTCCGGTAATTAAACCAAAAGAAATAAGCCACAGAGGTCTAAAATCCAGGACAATAGTGTACATAAATATGAATAAGAAATTGAAAGGTTTAAGTGAGTTTTAAAATACTGATTCACCATCTCCCCCCCCCACACCCACAATATTTCCCCCAACAGGTACCTCTAGTTTTAATTTAAACTAAATATCAAGATTTCTCTGACAAATCTTTCTACATCCCCCTCCTATTTTGCTCTATATCTTCTTCTTGAGGTTCTTTCTCTTTGTCACTAGCATCACTTATGTCAACTCACCTTATCTTTGCATGTTCCATAGTTTATAAAGGTGTTTGAATATTCGTTGTCTCTTCAAGAAACTTTTCATTGATTGTTTGTCTCCTCTAAATCACTTTTCCTTTGGCTCTAGTTTCCATCTCTCATAAAATTCTATTTCACAGTTTTCTTTCTGATCTTATCTGTTAGAGGTTACTTCTAAAAAATATTTAATACCAATCAGTGCAGGGGTATTTTCCCCTTTAACCACTCAAACAGAAATCAACAAGGCATTAATTAACTTGCCTTTGGGGTACATGGAATTAATTATCTCATCATTTTTTAACTTGCTTATGGGGTTTGAACACTCTTCTCTTACTTTGAATTTTCATTAAACTCAATCAATTATGCTACCACAATCTCAAATGAGTTGAATCATTAGCTTTTATACAACAAACATGAGGTTTGGGGTTCGATTCACTTCAAGAAGAAAATGATATCTACAAGAATTTCATTCTACCTTGATGCCTACCCCTAATTGAATCCACCCAAATTCCTACAAACCATGCACTCTTTTCTAAACATGTGACCATGATCCATATTTTTTATTTTCCTCTTGACTATAATCTAGGAACTACATGCCCGCGACCATAAAGATCGAGTTCAATTATATGTGTATGCCGAGTGTGGACTAAAACAAACATAAAGAGGATATGGCTTCAAATCCTCCATAAATCCAACGATCAATCCTAAACCTTAACAAGCACCTCAATCTAGGATTTGTGTAAATGATCGACCATATGACAAAGTAAAGGTATTGAAAAAGATTTACAAGCCAAAGGCCATTTAATCCATCAAATAAGTAGTTTGAAAACATTAATTGCAAACCTTAGAGATAATTTCTTTATTTTAAAATTCACTCGATGGGGCCAAAGGTTTGAAACTAATGCAATAAATTCTTCTCAAACGTACAAAAAATTCTTCCTTCTACACATTACAAAGTTATAATTTTTTTGGAAACAAATCCACTCAACATGTTAACTATGTCCCATTAAGAAAACAACACCCACAAATAGTTTTATTGTTTCCAAGTGAAGATGACTTGAACCCCAATAGATTCATTTAGATCTTCCGTTATTGAATAAATCCAAACCAATTCCCAATTTTGCTCTAACAACTCTAAATACATGCTAAAACAAGCAAATTCAGATATTTTTGTGCACTATGTGAGATGGAGTATGTTATGGGTGTACAAAAGACTTAGAAAAACTCCTCCACACATGTATGAAACTAGAAGTATCTAGAACCTATGACAAAACAACAAACAAAAAATACATGTATCATTAGTGATGCCCCTGCATCAAATTTACATACACAAAAATTTTGTCTATTTGGGTTTAGAATCAATGTCTAAATCTGAACCCAAAGGAAATGCAAATGATATTTTGTATATCCATCCCAAGTGAGAACATATAAAAAACATTTTGTTAAACTTGAAAAACATATATATCTTAATATTTTTCAAAAGAAGAGCCTTTTGAGACTCATCTTGATCTAGGTGGATATTGGTGGCCACCCGCCAATTCCACTTGGACCCTCACCATTGCTTCTTTCAGTTTTTTAGTTTCCTTAACTGTAGCACAGTTTACTATTTTTAGCAGTTTTTTGGGTCCTAAACTTCCAGAGCTGTTTTGAGGCCCTAAACAACATTTTTTTGGAAATCTACCGACATCAATTTTTTGTCTAAAATCGTCTTTTCCATCGTATTCCTCGGAGAGATCTTTCCAACGGGTTATCATGCATGTCAAACAGAGATAATATGACCAAGTCACAACCCTGGGAAGTTGGCTATCCAACTCACCCCAACAAGGCCCATAAACTCTTGGTGTTACATCTCCTCGGGTTAGGGTTTTGGTTGTTTAGGGTTTGCTCTTATTGTTCAATAATAAAAAGGCCCTTGAGCCTCATTGTAAAGCAGTTTAGAGGCATGTAGCCGCCACATCTCTTCTCAGAGATAAGATACCATTGCCCTAGCTGGTTTCTTTCTGTTTATGTTTGTAAGCATATTTCAATATTTTACATTAATGAAATGAAGTATTATTTCCGCTGCATCTTTGTGTTTATGGTTACCTTTGTAATTTGTTGTGTTCTTGTTTAAATCTGGATCAGTGGTATCTTTGCATGTCCCCAATGAGGTCGAGATATAAGGAGTGAGGGCTTGAACTGGTCCAACCTTTGCAAGACCAGCCTCGCAAATCCCGATGGCCTCCCATGGTAGATGAAAAGAAAGATGAGGGGGCAGGAGATCCTATCAAAATCTTGCTCAAAGAAGCCCTCAAGCGATAAAGGAATGTGATGATGGATAGCTTTGCCTAGATCCTTTAGTGGCTACCTAGGGGCAATGCATCGACTTCCAACAGCTACTCTGGAAACGCTAAACCTTTTAAGGTACAAGTTAATTTTGAAATCCCCATATTCGAGGGTCAGATAGATGCAGATGCCATCGATAAATGGTTAAATCTTATAGAGGGTTATTTTTCTGTTCATGATTTTTCCAAATGGGAAAATATTATTTTCGCTCTTCTCAAAGCACCCCCCCACGTCAAGGACTGGTGGGAAACCTACTATGAGTAGAAGGATGAAAGTACAGGCTCACTATTTTCAGCTGCACCCACTTGGAATTCATTCCGGGATGCCATCAAGGAGAAGTAATACCCTATGGGAAGCTATGAGGATCAATACATAAAGTGGACCACGCTGCAGCAGGGAAGGGACCAAGACATGTTGGAGTTTACCAATATTTTCTATACCCTTCGCACAAAGTTGGGTATCAAGGATTCATAGCAGCATTTGGTACTCAAATACCGCGGCTACCTACACAAGTACATCCAGGAAGAAATAGAATTCCTAAACATCTCCTCGCTTGGCACAACATATTGATATGGCGTCAAGGTCGAGCAAAAGTTTAAATAGAAGAAGCGAGACTTTGGATCTGCGAATCCAAAGCAAGGGAAAGGTGCCCCCAAACCACAGAACAAAGGACAAACCAAGGCGTGGTGGCCCAAGACAACCCGCCAAAGCTGCAAGCAAAGAATAGCACAACGAAGCCAAAAAAGGACACGGGAAAGTGGTGTGAGTTCCATAAGAGCTCCACTCACAACATGAGTCTTAGGCCAAGTAGTCACTTGTGGCCGAGATAAAGGTTTTAGAATTAGATGCATGTTCTAACTCTAAGTTAGAACCCAACAAGGGGAATGACAAAAGGATGCAGATTATTGATGCAGAGCCCAACACCATCGTTGCCACCACGAAGATCCAAAAGGAGGAACACGAAGATCCAGAGGAGGAGGAGCGTCTCTTCCACTCCTAGATGTGGGTAAAGGGCTCCCCGCTACATTTCATTATTAACAGCGAGAACCAAAAGAACCTCATTTTGGCATAGGTCGTGAAGCAGCTAGGCTTACTGACCACAGCACATCCACAACCATACACCATCGGGTGGCTTCACCAAGGACAGGATCTTCGCGTGAGCCAGCAGTGTCGCCTTCCATACAACATCCAGCCCTTCACAGATGAGGTATTGTGTGACATTGCTCCCCTTGAAGTTTGTGATGTATTATTAGGACAACCATACTTGTGGAAGCGACATGCTATGTATGAATCAAGGCCCCATGTTGTTATTCTTACTTTGGGAAATAAGTTGTACAAGATACTGGAGGTAGCACTGCCTACCGCCATCTCTTTGGTTACTGCAAAACAATGTAGTAGGCTCATTTCCAAAACCGGGAAATTTGTTTTCCTGATGATACACCCTCAAAGAAAGAAGAAGACAATGGCCATGACCTCCAAACAAGGCTCCTCCACACGACAACTACAGATGGACTAGACCGTGGAGGAGTACGACGACATCTTCACCTCCTCCGTAGGGGTTCCTCTGCACTGTCAAGTCAAGCACTCCATCGATCTGACCCCAGGTGTGCCACTTCCCAATGGACCAATCTATCGGTGCTCCATTATGGAGAACGATGAAATCAAGAGGCAGATTTAGGAGCTGTTGCAGAAAGGTCACATCTGTCCGAGTTCATCGCCCTGTGGGAACCTGATCATGTTGGTACAAAAGAAGGATGGGACTTGGAGACTCTATATTGACTATTGGGTGCTGAAAAAGATCATTTTCCGTAATAGGTACTCAATCTCATGGATTAATGACCTCCCGAACCAACTGAAGGGGGCAAAATATTTCAGTGAGATCAATTTGAAGTCAGGATATCACCAAGTACCAATCGAACACTCTAATGTGTGGAAGACTGCCTTCAAAGCCAAGGAGGGCCTTTTTCGAATGGTTGGTTATGCCTTTCAGATTGACGAATGCTCCTGCAACATTCATGAGGCTAATGGATGACATCTTGTGGCCATTCACCAACTCATTTGTAGTGGTATACTTGGATGACATCCTGATCTTCAACCAGAGTTGGGAAGAGAACCTCCACCACATCCAACAGGTTCTCCAAACATTGCAGCAACACAAGTTATGTGCCAATTTGGAGAAATACACTGTTGGCATGACCCAGGTTCAGTATCTGGGATACATTATTGACGAATAGGGGGTGCATTTGGATCCATCCAAGATCCAAGTCATTCAGGATTGGCCATCTCCAACAACTCTCATAGAGCTCTGTAGCTTTCTAGGTCTTGCCAACTTCTACCGTAGGTTTGTTTTGGGATTTTCTCATATCACTTAGCCCTTAAGTCAAGTCACCAAGGGAGGAGCGAAAGAAAAATTCTTTTGGTCTAAATCTCAACAAAAGGCATTCACAGAGTTGAAAGATTGCCTCTACTCAGCACCAATGCTCGCATTACCAGATTTGCAACAACCATTTAAGGTCAAGACAGATGCCTCTGACTATGATATTGGGGCAGTCCTTACTCAACAAGGGCATCCAATGGCATATCATAGTGAGACACTTTCAGACACAGTCCGAAAGTATCCCACTTATGACAAAGAGATGTATTCCATTGTGCATGTTTACCGACAATGGAAGCATTACATTTTGGGCAAGGAAGTGGTCATCCACACAGACCACTGACCCCTACAGTTCATACAGACCCAAGAGAAATTGTAGAATGATTTCCATCAAAAGTGGTCCACATACCTGCAACAATTCCATTTGAATATCAATTATAAGAAGGGAAACACCAATAATGTTGCAGATTGCCTCAGTTGACCATTGATCATGGCGTTAACCACTGTGCTCAACTCTTGTGGGAATGAGACTTTTGATTGGCCACTTCTCTACAAAAGCGACCTTGAATTCGGCCGCACATACCAGACACTCTTAGAGGGTCAGCATGTTCCATATTTTCATCTCCAGGATGCCCTGTTATGCCACCTAGGTCACCATTGTGTTCCTTCAAGTGAGCGTGCCAAGATGATTTGGAAGCACACTACAGTCAGGCTACTGGGCATTTCGGGGTCGAGAAAATGGTGGCAGTACTACAGAAATATTTCTATTGGCCGAAACTTCGACATTATGTTGGAAAGTACATCAGATCATAAACTGCCTACGCCATTACCAAATCAACCATCAATAAGCAAGGCCTCTATACCCCGCTGCCTACCCCTAGTCGACCTTGGGCAACCATCTCCATGGATTACATGTCAGGTCTTCCTTCCATTAAGCATGGAAATGACTGTGTTTTTGTGGTCGTCAATAGGTTCTCGAAGATGGCCATTATGGCGGCCTGCAAAAAGAATATCACAGCCGAAGCCACTACTAAACTCTTCTTTGAACGAGTGTGGGTACACTTTGGGATCCCACAGTCTATCATCTCAGATTGGGATAGCAGGTTCCTCAATACATTTTGGTCCAGTCTCTAGTCAATGCTGGACACTAAACTCACTAAGTCCATAGCCTTGCATCCTCAAACTGATGGCCAGACAGAGGTTGTCAACATGATGATCGTACACATTCTACAGATGTACAACTCAAAGCATCCATGTACATGGGACGAGAGCCTCCTCTATGTTCAGCACAGCTACAACCAGGCTCTCCACAGCTCGATTGGCCACAACCCTTTTCAGGTGGGCTTGGGATTCCAACCACTATGTCCCATTGATGTGGCCATACCATTTGCAGCTACTCACGCAAATTCGGCTCATGTCCAATCCGAAACAGATAAGGAAAACAACTTCATTGAGCACATCCAACATATTCGCTAGCAGGTCTATGACATTCTGGAGAAATCAAATGCCAAGTACAAGCAGCGACATGATCAACATCAGGTGCCACACAAGTTTCAGGTGGGTGACAAAGTCTGGCTGCATTTGCAAAAGGAACGCCTTACCGTAGTGTATCGGAAACTCAGACCACTCCAACATGGTCCTTACACCATTACCAAGGTTGTGGGAGACAATGCATTTGAGCTCAACATTCCCCCATTCCTTGGTCTGCTCCTAGTGTTCAATGTGGACCGCCTTCGGCCATACTTTCCACCATTACTAGACACATCCAACATTGCAGAACAACTCACACCCACATAGTTAAATCCAGATTGCAGGGAACAAGCTGTAACTGATCAGATCATGGACATAGATCAAGCACACTCACCAACAGAATATCCAACTGTATCGAGTTGTCAAAGCAGGCCAACTCCTTCACCAGGGAAAGTGGCTCACTAGGGACCAAGTTTAAAAGAAGTTTCCTCATCTCATAGAGGAACTCAACGTAATGGGGACCATTGCTTCCTCATGGGGGATGAATGATCCAGGTGGATATTGGTGGCCACCCACCAATTCCACTTGGACCCCCATCATTGCTTCTTTCAGTTTTTTAGTTTCCTTAATTGTAGCATTGTTTACTATTTTTAGCAATTTTTTGGGTCCTAAACTTCCGGATCCATTTTGAGGCCCTAAACGATGTTTTTTTGGAAATCTACCGCCAACGATTATTTGTCCAAAATCACCTTTTCTGTTAGAGTGCTCGGAGAAATCTTTCCAACGGGTTATCATGCACGTCAAATGAAGATAATATGACAAAGTCACGACCCCGAGAAGTTGGTTGTCCAACTCACCCCAACGGGGCCCATAAACTCTTGGTGTTACATCTCCTCGGGTTAGGGTTTTGTTTGTTTAGGGTTTGCTCTTATTGTTCAATAATAAAAAGGCCATTGAGCCTCATTGTAAGGCAGTTCAGAGGCATGTAGCCACCACATTTCTTCTCAGAGATAAGCTACCATCACCCTAGCTGGTTTATTTCCATTTCTGTTTATAAACATATTTCAGTATTTTACGTTAATGAAATGAAGTATTATTTCCGCTGCATCTCTATGTTTATGGTTACCTCTATAATTTGTTGCGTTACTGTTTAAATCTGAATCACATCTTAACTTCTTTTTTTACACACAGGGAAAGAAAATAAGAAAGGGAAGAATATGTTTTCCTTAATTATTATTATTATTATTTTAAAATTTTGTATTTTGTATTTTGAATTTGTAAGTTCATCACTTTTTATTGTCCCTTTAAATGAATGTTTTTATTTACAATTGATTAGCTTCAAATTATTATGTATGAAGAATTCATCCTTTGAGCTACACCTATTGACATGATCTCTCTATTAATGATGTATTCCATAATTGATTTTTGCATGTATCCACCACATGGTAGGTTCTTCTTCCTTTTTTTCCTACAAAGACATCCTTGTTGAACTCTCCATGATAATGGTCTTTTTTAATAACTTATCCTCAAAGTTTGTACCAAAATTAATGCCTACATATTCTTTTGATCACTCCTTCTAACCCATTTTTAATCACCACAAATTTAACTTCTATTCAAAACTTATGATGACTTTAAGTTGACACCTTACAAAGATTTGATTTAGGCTTTGCTATGTTGATAGACCTTGCACATGTTACAACTTCTTCGATTCTAATTTTGAAGATTTTTTTAATGGCATGAAATCTAATACGTCCTCTTTGAGCTCCTAGTAATCCCTTTCAATTTGGAAATTTGAAGGAAAATTTAGATCCAAGATATCAAAACATGTATTTGGTGTCTTCTATATGAGAGGACATGTATGGACTAGTACTTCATCAACATTTCCCAAACAAGTTTTGAGCATTATACACCCATCATGTTGTTTATCCAATCCCATTTAAGTGACACTCAATTTAGACCTTGTAACATTCATAAATGAATGTTTTACAAAAACTACCTATATAAGCCTAGTTTAAGGACTAGACAAAAGCCACAAAAGCTTCTACATTCTATAACCCCACAAACAAGGTGAAGGAGTTCTAAAAATTATACCCAATGTAATTTACTCCTTCCTCTATCAATCTTCACATTCCATGCAACTACAATGATAAAAAAATTAAAGTTTGAACATAAATTGTAAGATGACTAATTTGAAGGAGTCAAACCAAGGGTCCTTTTGACACCGAATGTTATAGGAAAGATAACCAAATTAACAAAAAAACCCAATTGAATATTACCCCGTCTAAATAACTGATTAAATTGAATGAATAACAATGCTACTTCAAAGGCTCTGAATCTACCAAGCACCTAGAGGGATCAAATCTCTTTTCACTCTAAAAGAGGTTTGCATCTAAGGAGATTTGATCTCTCTTGATACTTGGTAGATCCAAAGTTAAGATGGATCTAGGTTGATTTAATTACTGATTATAGTTATAATTATTAAATTTATTTATTTTACTTTATTTTTTGAAATTTATTTTTATGTAATTTGACCAAGTCAAAATATTTTAATTAATAATTTACTTTATTTGCTTTTATTAATTTAATTTATTTTTTATGTAATTTGACCAAGTGAAAATGTTTACATAATAGGACAGGACAAGACATTACAACATCTTTTCCATACTGGGTTGTAGAGTGCCTCTCGGCACAATGATCATGACGAACAAAATCCACATAAAAGAAGAGATGCATTTTTGTGTTATCTAAATAAAATGCTAATAACTTAGCATTCATGGTGTTGGGGGTTAAAACCCCACTTATTTTGTTAAAGCCCCTAAAGAAAGAATGAGACAATCATGATGGGTGTTTGCAAAGTGATTAATTGACCTAGGAAGGTGACTTGAATGCATAAATAGATTGGAATATGAGAAAATAAAGATGTAGATGTGCAAGGAAATAAAATGACTAAGGTCTGGGTTTTTAATTTAATGACAAAAAATTTATTAGAATAAGTTTGTATATATTAAATGTATATGAATTTTGTTTTGTATGTTTTTTTGGCATATTGGAAAGCAAATGAATGTAATGGCCAAGGTTTTTCCACTATAAATGTATTGTGTTGATTGTTAGAGTTTGTTTTTTAACTTGTTGAGTGTTAGTGTTTTATGAACATTATTATGAAATTTATCTATATTAGCATATGTTCATGAATAATATGATTAGCTAGTGTTTAGATTGATGTGATTATTTAGTAGCCAACAAGTAGGATCAACAACATTCATTAAGGACATAGCTTGTGAAGGGCATGTTTATGACACCTCAATCATAGACAACACAAAAGACTTATGCCAAACTAGTAAAAATATTATAATGTTGAGCATCCCCATTATTATGATTATGTGTCATTCTCCTCATTCTCCATAAAGGACATTTAGGAAAATTGCAATGACACTCTGCAAATGGAAATTCAAGTAGCAAAGGGCCATTATAGGTAAAATGATTAGTCTCCTTACTTTTTGAAAGAATCATGATTTGATGTTCATGGTTATGATTATGCATTTGGATATTCACCATACTAATAGTGATCAAAATGTTATAATAGGAAGGGTCAATAGTTTGAAAGGTTATTAACCCCCAAGTATTGGGAAACTATATTGTTATTTCTATATTAGTGTTACCATTATTTGTTGACTTGTTATTTCTGATTGCACCATTTGGCTTCCATATATACCATGGAGGTCTAGTTTTAGTTACCATCAAGATTTGGTTATAAACTTAACGTATGAACAAGGTTACATTAAGTTGGATCTAGGCTAGATATTAGGAATTTCAACATTTATCGATATATAATGGATGAAGGAGCTTCATGTTATGTCATGTCATTAATGTTCTAGAATGAGATAGGCTCTCTTAACCTTGCTCCATCGCAAATTACACTGAGAGCCTTTGATGGGAACTCTGTGCAACATTTGTTAATCTATAATAATTTCCTATTACCTTAGGTGGTGAAGTTGTTTTGATTGTTGTAGAAGTTGTGGATCTCTAACTTATTCTAAGGTTATCTCTAACCCTAGAATAAGTTCAGAGACAAATACGAGTTTACTTTTTGAAACTTTTCTTGCTTAAGTTATAAGTTAGCCAATCTTATGAGGAGTTTGTGAATTTAAGCCTTTAATTAAGACAGTAAATTCTCTTATAGATAAAAGTCTTTTCAAGTATTGAAGTTTTCTAGATAGCTAATTAAGACTACTTTATCACTTTTTTATTTATCAATTTTGGATTGTGATTTTTAGTTATTTAAAATACATTTTTAATATATAAATAGATTCAACACCCTAAAAATCCTTGAAACACTTAAATTATACCAATAACACAACTAAAACTTATTATTTTAACCAATCTCTAAAAAAAAAAAAAAAAAAAAAAAAAAAACAAACAAAAAACAAAAAAAAACAAAAAAAACAATAGCATAAATAAATTAAACCAGAACTAATATTAATGAAGCTTCTGAATTTCTTTCCACTAGCTTATTTAGAAACTAAAATATATAATAAAGCTTACTTTTATCATGATTTCTCTCTGCTATAGCTTACTTAGAAACCTATATATATAATATATATATATATATGAAATATTATCTTTTAAATTTATAGAGGTGAGTGGTTCCTATACATTCAATTATTAAAAAAAGAGGCCATGGCAAAAAGGTGGAAAGCAAACGGTCCTGTCGATTTGGTGTGTTTTTTAAATGGCCGATGACCATTCGCTTAGCTGTCATCTCACGGCCCTGCTGTGCTTCGTGGCAGCACATCAACCCTCGTTATAGTTGGCGTGACAAAGCGACAAAACTATTTTCACCGTTAGATGACGGTATATTCGCCGGATATTCTTCTTCGGTGATTGATCTTGATCGTCAATTTCATCCGCCCATCCTTTAAATGGCAGGGTTAGGGCTAAAGAAAATCGCATTCGTTCAGTCTTCTGATCACTCTGATCTGCCTGATGCTGTGCAAGGTTTGTCTTGAATCTTTGCGTTATGTATTTATTTCATCCATGTGTGGACTCAATTGTTTATTTTCCCCTGTTTTTCCATGAAGCACAGTGCATCTTTAAGGTTTTATATTCCCCTGGTTTTTTCATGAAGCTCAGCCCATAATTTGAAAGCTGGAGAAACGATCTGGTGTTCACCAAAATATCGCTCATTAAACGTGAAGCTCGGGCCGTGGCTTTAATGGATCGGTATTGAAGGACAGTTTTACAATGTATTACTAGGGATTTGATCTGTAAATCGAGTGAGTCAGATGATTGAGGTAAATAGAAATAGACGTATTTTGTTTCTTGTATTTCGGGCTGTGAGAGCCCCTGCGAGGGTTTGTGTGAGAGAGAATTCCAGGGCCTTGCCTTTGCGGGTGCGCTTGCAGGCGGGTCTGAACATTATTAATAAAATTCATATTTTCTTTCTTGCCGAGAGGGCCGTGGCGGGCAGTTTGGCCCGGCGGTGCCTCTCCCTTTTCGGGTGGGATGGATTTGACATGGATGGATTTGACAATATGTTCCCATAAATGATGGGATACTCTTTTTCTTTTTCATTAATCTTATGCTCATAAGAAACATATACTGGGGACGATCCTGGCAACATGATGATGGCTGGCTTTTGAGGAAAAAACAATGTGCATCGCGAAACTTCAGAAAGATGAGGTGTTTCGATATCGATTTCCAGGCTATAGGATCGGTATTGGAGGAGCTTTGATCTGCGTTGGCTTTAAAAGCGCTGGGCTCGGGACTGCAGACATACTAATACTGAAAGAAATAAGAGTAAGTACAAGAAGATATATAGGCTCGTCTGTTTTTTTTTCCATACAATAACACAGACGGTATACAAATACTGAAAGAGAAATAATACAAGAAGATATATATATATATATATATATATATATGCTGGTCCTTTTCTTATATATTAACACAAGCCAGCAGTAAAGGAAAAAGGCTCTTTAATTTTAATGAAAAAGTAATTAGATATTTAAAATAAAATAAATAATTTATAGAGAATATTAAAAGTTAATTGGATTTAGTTTAAGTGGTTTTGGGCCATGATTGTAAGGGATTTTTTTTTTTTAAGTGAGTAATAATAAATCATTTTAATTTATAAACAAATATTTATTTAGTTTATTTGAGGAAAGGTTAAAAATATCTATCTAATTTATAAGTAATATTTATAATGGTTTGGTAAAGTGTTTATTGGATAGAAGAATTTAAATTATTTTTACATTATGATTATTTAAGAAGTGGGAATTTTATTAATTTGTTTTATTCTTTATTTATTTTTTATTTTATAACTATGTGCATGATGATTATTTATTTTTTTATTTTTTGTTTGGGTTGGTTAATGAGTTTTGAGATTTCACAATGTATTCTTATTTTTTGTAAGTTTAGTGGTACATTTTTATTAATTTTCTAACATAAGTAGGTTACAAGTATATCTCATATGATGTCTAAATGTCTATCTCATCTATATGTCATATGTTCGAATGCCTTATCTCATCTATATGTCATATGTCCGAATGCCCTAAGGGAAGCTCTAAGGGAATATTCGATTTGAATGGAAATGAACATCCACTCATGGAATATACTTGGAATATTTGATTTGAATGGAAATTGACATCTACTTATGAAATATACTTATGGTATTGTAATTGACATCCACTTCCTGTATTTATCCACCCATGGAATTTACCCATGGTATTGTAAGTGGCATGCATTCATGGTATTCATTCACCCATGATATTTAACCATGGTAATGTAAGTGAGATACACCCTATTACTTAATCACCTATAGTATTTACTTACCCATGGAATTTACTTGTAGTATTGTAACTAAAAAAAGATTTTGTAAAACGACATATTGTCTACTACAATGTAGTTTTTACAATTATTCTCTATTTTAGTAAAAAATTATTGGTGGTTTTGTTTAATGTGTTCACATATTTTCATTTCACATTTCAATTTTTAAAATTTTTGGGGCCTCTCCCCAAGATTTATTCATTTTTTTTGGGTTTCTCCCCAAGATTCACATCAGTGGAATCAAAGCAAGTTATGTCCTCATGAGAATGAGGGTTTAATGCATATTTCAGTTTCAAAGTTTTGCAGCAATATTCAACAATATTATGCACGTGATATGACCTCCACATAACACTTTTTTGAGTGAAGTGTGAAGACTTTGTAGATAACATATGAAACTTTTGGTGCAAAATTTACAAAAACAAATAACAGAGCTACATTCATGTGAAAAATTGCTAAAAATAAAAAATAAAAATAAAAATCGGCCAAACTTGAGTTTGAACGAGAGAGATATAACTAATTTAAAATCAGCGATGTTTTAGAAATTTTTCTCACAACAATTCGTGGACAGCGTATCTCCTATCATTTTTTGTCGTTTTTGTGCAGAACTTTAGAAAAATGGTTGTAGATTTGAGTTCCCCTTGAAAAATCATTCAATTTAAAAAACAATTGGTTAAATCAAAGTTTGAATAAGGGATGTATTACTGATTTAAAATCAACTAGTTTTTCATAACATTTATGAAGACAGGACAGTTACAACACGAATTTGATTTTCTAAAGTTTCCAAATAGGGATTTCAATTACACAGGAAGATGCAGAGTGACCATTCTATTTCCAAAAACAAGTTATTATAAAAACTAGCAATTGTCCCAAAAGGTACAAAAAGAGCCCGATAGGATTATTAAATTAGGATTATTAAATTAGAATTGTTGATTTTTTCTAGAAAAGATGTTGGTTCATTACATGTAACTACTTAGGTATAAATTCATAAAAAAAATCATATATCTATTCTAAATAAAAAATCCACAAAATCTCTCTTTAAATATATATGCAAATACCACATAATTTTCATTTGAATTAGTAATCTTCAAAATGAGTGCACTAGTATTCAATTCATTAATAGTTGGGAACATTTTTCAAACTTTATCCCATGTTGGGTAAGCCATGTGCAACACCATTGGCATATGACACCTACCCATGGAGTTCATGATTGGGTTCAAAATAGGTATATGATGCCAGTCTCCCTAAAGTGAATATGGTAAAGTGTCAACATGCAGAGTTTACCTCTGAAACCGCTAAACCCTAACAACATTACTACAAGAAAAAGGAGCAGACCCTACTCGTTCAGGGGTATCCACAATAGTCGAACTAGAGTCGCATGTCCACCCCTTAAGTGCCCAGGAGGACCCCTGTGAAACCAAAGATAGAGTTAGATTAGAGGCGAAGGAACAGAGGCGAAGCCTGATGAAAATGCAGAAAGGAAAACTGTAAAAGAAAAGCTCACCTGAGAAGCCGAAAACAAGCTGACCCCAGATACATTTTTCGCAGGAAGTTCAAGCTCTGTTTCGACTTCAAGTCCTTTGAAGCGGCTCTAACAATGGCGGATGACTCAGCTGAGGGGGTGTCGGAGAAGGCCGTGGGCAGAGCGGACTAACAAGCCAACAAAAGCCACCAGACGGCGAACAAAGCCCATGGCTCGAAACCGCTAAACCCTAACAACATTACTACAAGAAAAAGGAGCAGACCCTACTCGTTCAGGGGTATCCACAATAGTCGAACCAGAGCCGCATGTCCACCCCTCAAGTGCTCAGAAGGACCCCTGTGAAACCAAAGATAGAGTTAGATTAGAGGCGAAGGAACAGAGGCGAAGCCTGATGAAAATGAAGAAAGGAAAACTATAAAAGAAAAGCTCACCTGAGAAGCCGAAAACAAGCCGACCCCAGAAAACCAGTGGCCGCTCACCATCGAGGGTTCCTGCTCACAGAGGAGCAAAACCCTTACTCAAGTTAAAAAAAAATGAGTGTAGAACTGAATCATGGAGCCATAGCTTACGTGAACGAGACCGAGAACAGTTGAAGCCGACGGTGAAACCCCAAGCTGGCCGCGACCTGGTAAGAGAACACCGAGACCAGACAAGTGAATAGCAAAAAGACATCCAAAGACAGCAAGAAAGCATGCATAGATAGCAAACGAAGAACCAAAATGAAGAACCCTTCTAATAGTGAAGCATCACCTCTGCGCAATGGCGGAATCCAACAGAAACCCCACAGAGACATTGCAACCGTAACAAACTACAACCACAGCGAAACAGTTTCACACAGAGAGACATAGCATAGCTCACGGACCGGTACAAGCAATGAAAAAAAACTTCATTATAGGCTAGAATGCACAACAGAGAGCTAAACCAACAAACGAATCGGAGCCAAATGAAATGAACCGGAAGATTAAGGCAAACACGATTGTCAAAGGCGGGAGGAGCGCATACCAAGGCCGGGACACTTGAGCAAGAAATGCAGAACACGTTTTTAAAGTCCGTTATTTGGCAACAAGGAACGGATGACCTGTTTCCCTGGTGAAGCACGCTGTTTGACCATTTGCCCAGATCCCGCTGGTGGTTATTGCATGACAAGTGTCAGCGTGAGAATGAAAAGGACGACGAAGGTCCCTTTCAAAGGAAGGCCTATCGGCCTAATTATGAGTTATATTGACCTAGTTGTGTTCAATTAAATTAGTTTTTATATCAAGAGCAACATTCTGATTGAGTTCTCTTTGGAGACATGAACTCCCACCCCACTTTAGTAGGCACCTGTTTTCACTTTCATCAGTTTCAGCATAGTTGGATTCTTTGGAGACATGTCCTCCCATCCTAGGCTATGCCAACCACACAAAATCACAGTTATGCATCAACCACAAAAAATCTTTGTCATTAAAGTCCTTTTGCTAGGCCACACACTATTAGTGTCACAGTTGGTCACAAGCATTACATGATATTTTTATCATCGGTTCTTCATTTGTCATGGTTATGGGTCATCCACAAACTCACACTTTATCGAAGTCCATTTGCTAAGTCACACACTTAGTTGTATCATAGTTGGTCACAAACATTACAAGGTATCTCTATCCTTGAATCTTCGTTCATCACGGTTATGGGTTAACCACTCAAAACCCTTCTCTTTAGTGGCTCTTCATATTCAACAAAAGTTTCTTAGGAGGAAACATTACGTAATGGAGACCATTGCTTTTAAGAGGGAGAAACGATTTGAATGGAAATTGGAATCCACCAATGGTATTCATCAACCATAGGTATTAATCCACTTATGGAATATATCCATGGTATTGTAAGCGACATTCGACCATGGAATTCATGGTATTCATTCCTCCATGGTATTTACCCATGGTAATGTAAATGAGATACACCCATGTTATTCAATCACCCGTGGTATCTACCCACCCATGGAATTTTGTGGTACTATAACTAAAAACAATACTATAATTAACAAGTTGTATTCTGTAAAAGGACATATTGGCCACCACAATGTACCTTTTACAATTATTCTCTATTTTAATAAAAAAAAATCTTGGTGGTTTTGTTTAATGTGTGTTCTCATATTTTTTCTGGCATTTCAATTTTTCAGATCTTGGGGGAGACCCCCAAGATCCATTTCAATTTTTTATTTTTTATTTATTTATTTATTTATTTTTTATTTTTATTATCCTTGCGTGTCTCCCCAAGATCCGAATCATGACCACTTAACCACAGAATATGTCATCCATAAACAAAAAATAATAAGTCTACCTAGCCACGTTCAATATGTCTGAGAGTTTTTGTTCTTCCTATTTGCTAGATATCTATAAACATAACTACTAATATGCCTACAAATTTGAAACTGCTTCATACCAAACTATAACCAGAGATGCACTACCACTACTCATTACTAGTGGAATCCACTGGAGCAGGGTCCTTTACAGTGGAACCTGGAAACTCCATGTGTGGAAATACAGGGGACGTGTTGTTTTATGCAGCTGAGCCGACCATTCTACTATTGCAATTGAACCTGAATCTTTTGAAACTTTTTGGTATAATCCAAGTGTCCATGGGAAGATAGATGCATATCAGGTGGACACTGCTCCAATGCTTTAGCCAGAATTCTCTTCACCATCCAAAATAAGTGGAATGTTTGTTTATATTGAAAGGATCTGTCACGGGTGTGACCAAGGTCTGGAATCAAAGTTTGTCAATCTTCTAAATCAATTTCAAATCCCTCTCTGGTCTGTCGAATCTCTTCTTTTCAATTTACAATACACTGCTTGACCAGATTTGCATTGCTTGAATGATAAGCATTAGCAACTTCTTGCATAATACGAGAGGTCAATTTGTGCCTACACACAGTTCCCCCGGATGAACTGGGTTGATTAGTCTGAGTTGGAGGCTTTCCTCTGTTTCCCACGGCCACGGGCTCCACGACGATCCCTTCCTTTACC
Organism: Pinus taeda; assembly: GCA_000404065.3. Taxonomy (NCBI): domain Eukaryota; kingdom Viridiplantae; phylum Streptophyta; class Pinopsida; order Pinales; family Pinaceae; genus Pinus; species Pinus taeda. Next base: position 80,782 of record APFE030903019.1, on the reverse strand, counting down.
AACAAGGCATACCATGTTTCAGCTCCTACCAATAAAATGTTGACGTGTGTCGAGATCTAGAGGTTGACCCAAACAGAGTCGAAGCTTAGAAGCACGGCACTGCTAAGGGTCGCTTTGACTATGTAGACCTGATAAAGAAATTACAAATGAAACCAACCAAGGAACCAACCTTGAAGCATCCTATCAACCGACATTGAGCACTTTTGTTACAGGCCAACTTCTACCATTGTTCCACCAGTGCCCACGAACGGGAAAAACTGTCTGACAACACCATCCATAGGAAAAACCCTAGAATTTTCCAAGCAAGTCCCAAAGTTTGTTAATTCAACAAATAGAATAGTGCATGGAAGAAAGAAAAAGCATTTGAGCCAAGAGTTGCCCCTTGCCTGCAACCAACAAACAACCTTACGCCAAAACCAACTGTAGTATGCACAGGTTGCAAAAATTGAACCGAATTGGCCATAATTAGACCTATACTGACAGGGTTTGAGCCGAGAATTTCCCTTTGACCAGTACCCACCTACTACCAGAGGACGGAACCAAATACAACATACCCTATCCATTAGGGTTGGACTGACACTAAGCATTTCCAATGGAGCTCCCCAAACCACCACCCTATACTAACTAAGGTCGGGGCAATGATTACAGAGAGCCTTGCCTTGGTATCGAACCCATACAAGTTCATAATACCCAAGAAACAAACATAATTTACCATAAACCAAAACCCTTAAAATTTTGCAATTATCGAAGCAGGGGGTACCTCGACACACAAAGCAGCACGCCAATGAAACCTTAATTTCAGATCCCTTTGCGGTCTGTTGAATCTCTTCTTCCCAATCTACAATAAGTTGCTTAATCGGATTTGAACTGCTTGAATGATAAAACACTGAGCGACTTCCTGTATAATATGAGAGATTGATTGACACCCACGCACAGTCCCCCTGGATGAACTAGGTTGACTGGTCTGCGATGGGGAGGCTTTCCTTTGTTTCCCACAACCACGACCTCCATAGCCATTCCTTCCTTTACCAATGGCCCGTACCATGATTCAACTCCTACCAAGCAAATGTTGACTTGTGTCAAGATTTGGAGGTCGACCCAAACAAAGTCAAAGCTTAGAAGCACGACATTGCCAAGGGTCGCTCCTGCTCTGTAGACCTATCAAAGAAACTACAAATGAAACCAACTGAGTAAGGAACAAACTCTGAAGCATGTTGTTGACCAGCGACCAACACATCTTTACAGGCCCACGTCTACCATTGTTCGACTAGTGCCCACTTACAGGCCTAAACTGACTAACAACACTATTGACATGCAAAACCCTAGAATTGTCCCAACAAGTCTTAGAGTTTGTCGATTCAACCAACATAGCAATGCACGAAAGAGAGAAAGAACATTTGAGTTGAGATGATTGATGATTTGTTCGATTAGTTGAAGGGAGCATCAATGTTCTCGAAGATTGATCTAAGATCTGAATATCATCAGATATGCATCAAAGAAGATGACATTTACAAGACAACTTTCTATACCAGGTACATACATTATGAGTTTGTTGTAATTCCTTTTGGTTTGACTAGTGATTTTGATTATGAATGGATTTATGCAAATCATTGTTTTGTAAAATGTGGGAAATGGCCTCCCAAGACAAAGTTTTGTACTACCTCCTCTACATCCAAACAACTAGCAACACGAGCTGATTGTGCTCCTCTCATAGAGCATAATGCATTAAACACAACTGATTTAGATCAATCTTTCCAAATTGGTAATTACCTTACAACATGGTGTGCACATGCAGAAGAAGTTTTGGATGATCCAGGATCCCAAAGTGAGTTAATTCTGGCTAATCTTAAGCTTCTACATGATGAATAGCAAGAAGAAAAACACAGAAGAGAAGCCAAAGATAGAAAGAAAAGAGAAAAGAAAAGGAGAGAATCCAAGGCACCCAAATTCTCTATATTTATGGATATGCATAACTATTGGGATATATATGAAAGACAAGAAGGAAGTGAAGCTGAGTACAACGCTCAAACTGAACATAAAATAGAGCTAATAAAGTCAATAAACTTTCAGAAACCAAAAAGTGAAATAGCCACTTTAGAAAACGCTGCCTCTAAGTTTCCCTCCATTTTGCCATCTCTCCAAAAAGCCAATGTACTTTGTGAAGTCAACAAATACCCAAGGATTGAAGAAGATTTGTTTGCAGCCAATTCCACTGAATATGTTCTCGATTTAGACAAATCTACAAATCCAGCAGAGTCCATTAGAATTTGGATTGGTGCCCTCTATCAAATGCAAGTTGTCTCCATGTTAGATAATATTTCTATTTTTTCCTTAGTAGAGAAAAGAATGGTCGCAATTGTCCATGACCGGTGGATGGGACTATCAAAAGAAGAAAGAATGAATGTAGCTGTTGCAGGACTAGCTACATTAGAATTGCTGCTCAAAACTCAGTTTGTTCCTGAACCAGCTGATGAAAGGAGACAAATTATAACAAATCTAACAAGAATGGAATTAAAAGATCTGAAGTTTTTAGAACAATTTGGTAATGATTATATGGCTAAGATCTATAAAGTTAATCTTACCAATGATTCTACTCAAAAGATTTCCTTCTTGTCCAAGTTGCCTGGAAATTTAGGTGACATGATAATTGAAGATCTGGAAGTCCAAGGAAAAAAGATTGACCAAACTTATTGGATAGATCTCTTATTTAGGTGCCATGAAAAGGTTAAATATCTTTGTTGGCAGAAGAAAGCTCAAGACTTTTCTCTTGGTCTTGATGTTTGTCGTTCTGTATTACCATGGACACCATTTAAAAAGAGAAAATCTAAAAGATATGACAAGTTCAGACCCAAGAGAGTAGCCAACCCCAGAAGGCCATTCCGAAAATTCAAATATTTGAAAAGACGCAGGCAACCAAAAAGAGACAATGCATGTTTTATATGCAAGCAAGAAGGTCACTTTGATTGAAAGTGTCCAAAAAGCTCTTCGAACAAGTTGAAAGCATGTATAGAAATTAATGATTTTGTAGATAATTGGTCCATTGCTGATTCTCAAGATGAAGTATTAGATGTATATATCTTAACTGATGCTTCCCTGTCCGATACTGAGTCAGTCCCAGATATTTGTCAAAAAATGAATATTTGTTATAATTGCTTTGAATCAGAGAATGAACCTGAATTGCACTTCAGTGATGAATATAGCTGAGATGACTACACAGATGAGACATCTGAAGATCTTTCAGATGATACTGTCTCTACGCTAACCTCTGTATCTACAGACTAAGGTACAAAGAATTCAATATCCGTTTTAAATTCTCTGCCTCCACAATCCACGTTGAATTCTTTCTTCCATTATCCAAAGACATTTTCTCCCTCATCCTCATCTCTGCCTATTTCCACATCTATCAATACTGACGAAAGTTCGTTCCTCAAAAAGATTGTTAAAACTAACAATCTTCTTTATATTCTTGTTGAACTTCTAGTAAAAGGAGAATGGATCTATGTGGATGCTTTCATTGACACAGGTGGATCAAACAATTTGGCTCTCCCATCATTATTCAAAGGTTTATGGAAGCCTTTGCAGAATATTTTGATTTCTGAGACCATAGGTGGCTCCATCAATCTCACCCATTATGTTGATAATGTTTCTTTAAAAATTGGGGGGAGTATTGTAAAATTTTCTGCAATTCAACATTATGATGCCTCTGAAAGTTTGTTTCTTGGAATGTCGTTTATTAATTCTGTATTGCCCGTTACAATCAGCGAAGATAATATCATCTTCAATATAAAAAAGAAGGCAATTTCAATTCCAAGATTGACCTTGGCTAATTCAGAAGCTAGACGAGAAAATAGCCAAAAGAAGGTAGGGATCAAAAGACCCCAAAATGAGTCCCATGATTGGCAAGAAGTCTTGTAGATTTATGAAAAAAGGAGTCAGACAAAATCTAAACAAAAAGCAAATAGAAATCCTGATTGGTCTCCTGAACAAACGACTATTTTTGATGAGTTGTTGAAATGTTGTTCTGAGAATCCTCAAGCATTCTGGAGTGTAGAGAGCCCTCATCAAGACATAATCACCCTCCATGATAACATGGTTAAAGGCAAACTGATACCATGCACTCCAATAGATGAAAAGGAAATAAAAAAGCAGATTGAAGAATTATTAAATCTTCAGTTGATTGAACCTAGTTCTTCACATTATTCCTATTCTGTTTTCCTGGTAAGAAACCACTCTGAAATTGTCAGAGGAAAAGATAGAATGGTGATTAATTATAAGCCTTTGAATGCAATCACAAAGAGCTTTAATTATCCTCTGCCACGCCAGGAAACAATTATGCAGAAGATCCAGAACAACAAGATCTTCAGTAAGTTCGACGTGTAATCTGGTTATTACCAGATACAAATCAAGGAAGAAGATCATCATAAAACCGCTTTCACATGTCCCGTAGGTTTTTACTAATGGAGAGTAGTTCTGTTTGGTTTGAAGAATGCTCCAGCATTTTTTCAAAGACGAATGGATCATATCTTTGGTAAATATGATTTTATTGTTGTATATATTGATGATATTTTAATTTACAGTCAAGATTTCGAATCACATCTGAAGCATTTACAGATATTCCTTGAAGAAGCAAAACAACATGGTATTGTTTTGTTCGAAAAGAAAATGCTTCTGTTTCAAGATAGTATTGATTTTTTGGGTATTCATGTTCTAAATGGAAAAATTTAGATGCAGCCGCATGTGTTGACTAAGATATCTGAATTTCCTGATTAATTGCAAGATGTAAAAATTCAGATGCAGCTGCATGTGTTGACTAAGATATCTGAATTTTCTGAATTCAAGGACTTGGTGGAGTTCTTATGCATGAGGGACATGTAGTATGCAATGAGTGACAGAAATTGAATGAGTACGAGCATAATTATCTGATACATGATCTTGAGTTGGAAACAATAATACCTGCATTAAAGATGTGGAGGAACTTTCTTCTTGGCAGGAGGTTCATACTGATGAGCGATCACAATGGATTGAGGTACCTATTTGACCAACCGAATTTGAATGCGAGGCAAGCTAGATGGTTGACCACGATTAACGAGTTTGACTTTGAGATCAGGTACATTGAAGGTAAGGAGAACAAGGATGCATATGCTCTTAGCATGTGGATACAAGTGAACCACATAAGAACTATGAGTTCTTATGGGACAGATTTATAGGTTGAAATCTTACATGCAGGTCAGCAGGATGATAGGTACATGGAGCTTGGGCACAAGTTACAACAGGGTACAGTTACAAGTATAGGTACAGGTGCACAAGATGTGGACTGTCGTCTCATGATAGATGGCTTGATTAGATTAAGGGACATGATATATGTGTCAGATGATAGTGAGCTCAAGAAGCTCATCTTGAGAGAGTTTCATGTGACTTTTTATTCAGGTCGTCGGGCATATCAAAAGACATTGACAATGGTGAAGAAGCTCTACTACTGGCAGAACTTGAAGAAAGAAGTGACAAAGTTCATGGCGAGATGTTTGGATTGTCAATAGGTAAAGGCATAGTGTAAGCATCTCGGTGGGTTACTACAACCAATCTTGATTCCATATTAGAAATGGGAGGTCATTTGCATGGAATTCATCACAAGTTTGCCGAGAACATCTAGACAACATGATTCCATCATGGTTATGGTGGACTGGTTGACAAAGGTAGCACACTTCATTCCAGTGAAATCTACATTTTCAACTAGTGATGTGGCACAAGTGTTCATCAGGGATGTAGTCAGATTGCATGGTGTTCTGAAGGAAATTGTGTTATACAGGGATGCAAAGTTCACTTCCAAGTTTTGGAAGGAGTTGTTTGCAGGTTTAGGTATAGAGCTAGCCTTCAGCACAACTTATCATCCACAGGCAGATGGACAGACAGAGACGTTCAACAGGATATTGGAGGATATGT